>PVLA01016634.1:8099-20190 GCA_004027455.1 Hydrochoerus hydrochaeris
GGGAGCTTTGGGTGGGAGAGCTCATGGAGGAGGATTTGCGGGGTTCCTGTGAGACAACTGCCCTGAGACACTGGACAGGCAGCCAAAGACGGGCAACTAGGACACATATGTTACACCACCGGCCGCCTAAGACAGGCACAGGACCAATTGCTGTCTTGCAGACCCATGACGGGTAAGGCCTGGTTGGGTTCATATGAAGAGTCCTTGACCTAAGACAGGTGCTGTCCTCACAGGGACTGCCACGCTCCCATAAGTGATAAGGGAAACAATATAGGGAGTGGCACAATAGCCTCACACTTCTCTCTCTCCTGCAGGCATTCAAGTGCATCAGCTTACATTTCCCAAGCTAACTAAGTAACAAGATTGAGATGTTAATTGATACCTATTGCCCTGAGCCTGGGGCGCTCCCTGCTTGGGGTTGAGGTTAATTAATACCTATTGCTTGGGATTGTCTCTGCCTGGCCCTGGGCCTGGGGCGCTTCCTACTTGGGGCTAGGGGTTGCTGCCAAGGTTAGCAAATATATATTCCAGCTTCTAAAAAATAAAGCGGATTCAGAGTCACTCACAGACTGGTGTGCAGTATTTTCTGTCTCTCACTCGCCGACTCCCTGTCCACCTTTGGGAAACCCTAGCCCTGCCGCAGCTGGACTCCAGCAGTAGTGCATGCCTGTACTCCAGCATTCAGGAGGCTACCTAGTGAGTTCAAAGCCAGCTTGAGCTACACAGCAAGACTCTCTTCACTATGTGAACATGGTCTCTCTCTTAAATGAGCCAAGACACAAAGCAACGTTCTTGTGCTGTGGCTGATGGAAGGTGCTGAAAGCTTAGAATGTGAAGTGGGGTAGGGGGAACTGTGGTACTCTCAAAAGCTTAGGGGAAAATGCTTACATAGGTGTTTGACAAAGGATATAACAACAAACCCAACAAAATATTAAATGGAGAATCTCAACAGAAAACGTATACAGGGTTCTTCCCTAATTTTTCTATTAAATTTGAAATTAATCATAAAACAAAAGGCTTTAAAAATCATTTGCAGAGGGGAAAAAGTCAAGATGGCTGACCAGTGAACAACAAAATACAAAGCCTCCCAGGAGAAACAAGTCATATGCCAGAATAAAACATCCTGAAGAGACCCAGAAGAGGGAGATGGATCCTCTTGACACAGGAAGAAATTAAAATGTAAAAAAGCTCATCAAACATGTTGGGACTACAACTGAAACAGCTAGAAATTATGGGACACAGCATTTTCCTCGAGACTCACCAAGTTTGTGCTGGCCTGAATTTGCACCAGCTTGAATCTATGCCAGCCGGCAGAGCCGCCCAAATTTGTTCCTGCCACCACTCACAGGAACCACAGCAGCGCTGAAATTGGGGGTTGGTGAGCCCAACAGAGAGCGGAGCTGGTGAAGGGACCTTCATTAATCCATGGTCAGTGCTGGGAATGAGACCCCGCGACGGGAAGGGTGCGACCAAATGGACAACATGTTGGAATCGGGCAGGAGGAGCCTGAACTGGGAGCGATAGTGACTTACTTCAGTTGGTTGCTCGCTTCCCAGAGCAGATTCCTGGGATTTTCTTGGACTGGGCCACGCCCCAGGCTGGGACCCAATGAGCCATCCCAAATTGATTCCCTGCGCCTAGCACGCACTAACCCGATGAAGGCCCCTGAAGTTTGGCTGGCCTGGTGGGGAGGAGCAGGGAGGGGCAGGGAGTGGCAGGGAGGAGAGGGCAGAGGTCCCTCACCAGCATGCTTCAGAGGAACCCTGGCCAACAGGGAAGGGGGCTGGGACCTGCATTGTAACCTGTGTGGAGGAAGCTGGAACCATGACAGGAGAGAGAGGCAAGAGGAGGCCCCCAGCCCAGAACCCTGAGAGCACTGATCCAGGAGAGGGAAAAACAAGGGAGGCTGAGGGCGGCAAACATGCAACATCAGACATGGCTTCAATGGACATTAAGAGATATCTTCTGGACCTTGTAGACAAGCTCAAAACTGAAATATTAAATCAGGTAAGGCAATATATGAGTAGAGTAATAAAAGAAATGCTCTCAGGAAGCATCTCTCAGGATGATACAGATGGAAGAAGATACAGATGGAGGAACACAAAAAAAGGAGAGAAATATTCGATAAAGAATATAAAGAAAATATAGAATACATGAAGCAGATTCAAAGAGACTACCAGGAAATTAAAAACTCCATTGAAAGCTGGCAAAACACCTTAAAAGAAACTAAAGATAGGCTATCAAAACTTGAAGATAAGTTTGCAATGTGTGACCATGAAAGGAAAGATCTCTTAAAAACAACAAGGAAACAGGCAGTAACAATACAAAGACTAGAAGATGACAAGAGAATCTACAATTTAAGAATAAGAAATGTGAATGAAGAAACAGGAATACATGCAGGTGAATTATAAAAGCTATTCACGGAAATAAGGAAAACTTCCCAAGCATGGGAAAAGAAAATGACATTCGGTTATGTGAGGCATACAGAACTACAGCCATCTACAACCAAAACAGATATACACCCACACATATAATAATCAAGATACCAGAAATTCAATATAAAAACAGAATATTAAAAGCCATCAGAGAAAATTACCTATAAAGGTAAGCCCATCAGGATCACGGCTGACTTCTCGACACAGACCATCAGATCAAGAAGAGCCTGGAGTGAAGTATTCCAAGCCCTGAAGGAGAATAACCTCCGGCCCAGATTGATGTACCCTGCAAAAGTGTCAGTAGAAATTAATGGAGAAACAAGATGCTTCCATGACAAAGAAGAACTGAGGGAGTTTGTGACCACCAATCCAACCTACAGAGAATACTGAAGGACATTCTAGAGAGAGAGAAAAAAAATACCAGGATTTTAGGAACAGTGGCAGAAAGGCCTCAGTGAGTGGGGCAGGCAGTAGAATGAAGGAGAAAACTAGACAGACAAAGGCAGAAAAATGGCATAGCAGAAATGAGGCAGAGAAGGATGGCTAGAATCTCTCACATAGATGGCCTTGATACACTATATTGTTAATAGTGCACCAGGATTTAAAACCCACATTACTCACAACACTCTGCTTAGATGTATTATATTCTGTTCCAGTCATTCTACCTGTACTAGATTTGAGGGCACAGACAGTTATCCCGAAAATAACAGGATATAGTACGGTAATCATCCTTAATTTCCTATTAACTTAATCTAAAGCTTTGTAAAAGCTACACTGTTTTACCATGACTGACTGAATCTGGTATGTCGGATCACTGTTTTGTATTGATAGATTTTATTCAAAGCTGTTATGATTGATAGTATCAAGTTTGAGAGTATAGGCAACTGCACTTAAGATGACAAGATTCACCAGAATATCCACTCTGGTTTGATTATTACCTGCCTTTGAAGTTTTATACTGTCTACAATGTTTTATTTTTACTAATATTGTTATGTACTGCTATATTCAATTATACTGCTCTATTCAATTATTCCTGATGATATAGATAATTCTATTGAAGATAATAAGAAACAACACAGTAATCCTGGTTGATCACCTTGTACTGAGGTTTTATATGACTTTTTGTTTTCATGTTTTTATAGGAATTTGTTTTGTTTTGTCTTGCTATGTTTTCTTTTTCCCTCTAATACAGAAAAGATAGAAATATATGTAGAGACTCTTGCATGTGTAGCTGTTTACATTCTCACTGTTTGAATAGCTACTTTGTATGCTTTAATTTTGTAACTTGAAAAACTTTCTAAGAGGACAATATGTAATTTGTCAACTAGTGATTTCTTCTTGTTTATCATCTTTTTTTTGAAATTCTGTATTATCTCTACCCTTTACATGCTTTTGTTTCTCTTTAAATAATAAAAAAACTGCAAAAAAGAAGTTAAAAACATTAGAAAAATAAGAGCTATTAGCTATGTATTAACTGAGAAACCACATACAAATCAAAGAATATGGAGAGAAAGGGGCTGAAAGGACAAAAGTTGAAGGGACAGAGAGATGTAAAGAGCTGGGAACAAAGCCCATCACATTTTATGGACTAATAGCTCCAATCCATTTCAATGTTGACCAGTTAAACTTAGACCTTAAAAATACAGGATGTGGGTAGAATTTAATCTGGTTGGTCATAAATTTCACCTAAATCGTAGGTCCTTTGGAATAAATGAATACAGAAACAGCTTTATGTTCTTCACTTTGTTTTTCATAGCTGTTTGGTGGTTAAACAGATTCCACTTAAAAACATCTCCTACAAGTTAAGTGGAGCTTTTCCCCACCCAAGCACACACATGTACCCACCACGCCTCACACCTCGCAGTTATCCAAATTTAAGTCAGTAAGGAAAGCTTTTTAGTCTCACATCTAGGTTATGCCTGAAGAACTGGCTTGTCACACATACACTTCTCTGCTAGGAGGCAATGTTGGTGCAGAAGTACAGTGTTTCTAGTTTGTTGTTTCCAAGTATGTACAACACGCAGCACTGCTGTATCAGGTAAACGTGCACAGGGGAAGATGAGGTGTGGGCTCGTAGAAAGCAGTCAAATGGAAATCAAAAGGACTTTCTCTTTCAGAGTTCCCCTATCTTTATTTGTAGAGGTTTTCCAATAATTTCTTTAATTATATGGCATACTTCTGAGTCCATTCTCGAGCTATTCTGTTGTACTTTTCTCTATCTGTTTTGTAGATCCGAGCAATCTCAGGCACTAAAGGATCATCTGGATTGGGATCTCCCAACAGAGAACAGATGGACAAGAGTACTTTTGAAATAGTGCTGGAGACCACTGTGACCAAAGAATGTCAAGACAAATGTTACCATTACTGTTAATATTTGGATGATAAATTCTTGTTGTAAATGCAACCTTAGGTGGTTTGAAGGGGTAATCTGTTGGGAAATGAATTGTCAAAAACAAATACTCCACCCTGATAGGGACTATCATGTGGTCCCATTATTGTAGCTTGCCAATGGAACATATCATCTCCAACAGGACCTTCTGAACACTGTGCTGGTGGGTCCCGTGTCAGATCATTCAATTCCTTGTGGATCCTCTTCAGAGCCAGGGTGTGAGGCCAGAAGGCGAAGGCCCCCCCCCCCGCCCCCCAGGTGGGGATGGGGGTGGGGAGGGAGGGGAAGGGACCAGGTGGCCTAAAACCGCCTAGTCGTGGGTCAGATGGTAAGTTGGAGAGTGCGGGTCCGGAGGGACAGGCTGAGGGCCAGGGCCCCGAGCAGCTTCAGGGCCCTCAGGGCTTCTGGGCCGGCCACGGCGCTCACCGCGGCTCCTTCATACACCGCCACCGCCGAGGCTGCCTCTTCGCCAGAGACCCAGACCCCACGCTCGGCTCGGCAGGGGAAGCGACGCGCTGGGCCTCGGTGGGACAGCCAAGGACCTGTCTGCTTTCCTGCCTGCTGCAGGTGGCCAGAGGGACTAGGGCCCACTTTAAAGAGTTCATGGACGTGCTCCCTCAGTTGCCCAGCTGGACTCCAAAGTTCCAGAAGTGAGTGTAACATGCAAGTGAACCCAGTTAACTGCTGATTAACCATCAGAAGCCATGAAGGACATAATTAAAGTGCTGGAAAAAATAATAAAGTGCTGAAAGAAGGGCTGGTGGTGTCTCTGCATTACAGCCTGTTAAAGGCTTATGTTCAATCCTTAGGAAGAAGAGGAAGAGTAAAAGGAAGAAGAGGCAATGGAGGAGGGGTAGGGGGAGGAGGAGGGAGAAGGGTGGGAAAATAAGGGAGGGGAGTGGCAGGGGAGGAGGAAGGGAGGGGAGTTAAAAAATACATCGGAGTTGGGCATGGTGACACACTCCTGTAATCCCAGCATTCAAGAGGCTGAGGCTGGAGGGTTTTTGGAAGTTCTAGAGCAATCTGGTCTACAAAGTCAGCTCAAGGCCAGCCTGAACTGCATACTGAGACCCTTTCTCAACAAGACAAAAAAAAAAAAAAATCTGAAGAAATTGTAGGAAATGTACCTTCTCTACAGAAAAGCTAAAGGAGTTGGTAGTTCATACCTATCCAAGCTTTCTGGGAGGCTGAGACAAGAGGATCACAAGTTTGAGCTGGCGACTTAGTGAGACCTCATTTTAAAACTATAAAGAGAAAAATAACTTGAGGCTTTGCTCAGTGAGAAGGCCCTACATTGGATTCATAAATAGTCTATGATTTGTGATGCTAAAAGGTGACTTCCTTAGATTCCCCCAATCCTCTACCCCTGCATTGTCACATTGTTTCTCCTCCCACATCCTCCAGGGGTGTCACTACTTTCTTACCTGCTTTCCATAAGCAGCATGAAGGCTCACTAAGAGCAGGCACTCTGACACAAACACCTCCAGTGCCTCCCTGACCTGCAGAGCCAGTGCTAGGTGAACGGAAGTAGAAGGATTTCAAGAGAACAGACTTATAGACAACTAAGGGCTGGATGTATTAATGAATAGGTTTATTGCCCAGGGAAACATTCAACACAGTGTCACAAAAAGTCCTTTTAAGAATAACTGCATTTTATTTATAAAGTCATTTTAGTCTTTATACAATAAGCATTTTATTAAGTTTCAGAAATAATCTCTTTGGGAACAATTACATTGTACTTTAAATCTTTACAAATAAAGACTCCCTCCAATATGCCAAAACCCCACTATAAGTTGAATGATGGAGGATTGGGCTAAACACAGGCCTTTTGATTGATTGATTGATTGGTTCCGGGGATTGAACTCACAACCTCCCACTTGCCAGGCAGGCACTTATGCCATTGAGCTAAATCCCCGGCTCATTTATTATTTGTTGCTACTGTTCTGAGACAAATGCCTTGCTAAGGTACACAGGCTGTTATAACTGTTGCCTGACACAGAAGGTTGCTTCAGTTTTATTTCATATTTGTACTTTTGCAATGCCAGCTACAAACAGATGGTATCCTGCATGCTAGGGAAGTGTTCTATCGCTGAACTATGAACCCAGCACAGAGTACCTTTTTTATCTTGTTTCTTTTTTTTTTTTTTCTGTCTTTTTGAGACAGGGTCTCACTATATGTTTCAGGCTGGCCTTGAGCTCACTTTGTAGCCCAGGCTGGTCTTGAATTTGCAACAATCCACTTGCCTCAGCCTCCTGAGTGCTGGGATTATGCCACCAGGTCCAGAGTATTTTTCTTTAGGACACTTGGGTAAGAATTTCAAGCCATCTACTTTTTTCACCTGTTAATATTTCATTTTGTTTCAGAAAAACCCTGGACTAAAAAGAAAACCTTCCACACCAAGGCATTTGGAAGACAACTTGTTTATTAATGCTGGTGGGCTGAATCCAAATCACCATCCAAGAGTCAGGTTAGAATTCAGTTTGCACACATTTAGCAGTTCACCTTTCCTGTGAGTCAGAAGAAGCCATGCTGAGTCTGGGAAGAATATAACAAGAAGTGAATTTACCCTTCTCATGAGCCATGCAAGCCATCCAGGATCCAGAAGAGAGACAAGCCAGTTTACCCTTCTAGTGAGCTGTGCAAACCATACAGGGGTCAGAAAGAGAGACAAGCCAATTCGCACTTCTTAGGGAGACAGAGTCAGGAGCACCATGTGCAGTAGAGCTTGGGCAATGTTAGGGATATACAATCTCAGAAAAGACTAAATAAAAAGGTCTGGGGAGGCAGCTCTGGGTGAAGGCCCTGGTCTCAATCCCCAGAACCACATTCATTCTCAATCCCAGCATTCAGGAGGCTGAGGCTGGAGGGTTTTTGGAAGTTCTAGAGCAATCTGGTCTACAAAGTCAGCTCAAGTCCAGCCTGAACTACATACCAAGACCCTTTCTCAACAACAACAACAAAAAACACATCTGAAGAAATTTGTCAGAAATGTGCCTTCTCTACAGAAAAGCTAAAGGGGTTGGTAGTCCATACCTATAATCCAAGCTTTGTGGGAGGCTGAGACAGGCTGAGAGCCGGCAGCCACTGGCCTCTTCCGGTTTAACTTCCCTAAGCTCTCACGTTGTATAAGGTTGGACTTTCTGAACATTAGCACAGAGAATGTGACTTCCAAGATGAGTTCAAAAGATACTGCGGCTTCCATTTTTACCTCCTCCCTACCTAACCTCTGCGGGCCTTCACAGGGAGCAGCTGGGGCTGCCTATAACAAGGAAGTGAGCCTGCAGCTCTCCATGCCCAGCGGAACCGGATGTGACTTGGAGCCCTGAACAACCTCAAGAAAGACTGAGCCAGAACCATCAAGTCACAGAGCTAATTCTGCACCTCAGCTAGGAGGAGACTACTGCACCATAAAGAAGGATAAACTGGAGACTTCTATCGGTAAATGGGTGGAACTTGAGACCACACTCCTAAGGGAAATAAATCGGGCCCATATGTGTAAATGTCGGATTGTCTCACTAGTGTGAGAAGCTGAACAAGTAAGTAGGTCCAAAATGTGTGATAGATAATTCGGAATTGGGAAGAAGCTGTTCAGGAGAAAAGAGGAACTGATGGGGGGAAAGGGGAAAGGAAGAAAGAGAAAATGAAATATATTATTAATATATATATTTATTATAAATATAAAATAGTTAAGATAATTATACAGTTAGTTTCTCTTAGTTCATTGAAAAGAAAGATCTGTGCTAACATTGTCTGGACATTACTTCATATTCTGTGTCATATTCTGAATAACTACTATGAAGATAGCGTGATGTGCAATGTGTTAATTATTGTTACTCTCTTATTAGCCTGATTTGAAACTGTTTTATTTCTATTTTTCTTCTTCTCTTTAAAATAAAATTTAAAAAAATAATACCAAAAAGAATGAAAAATGAGCTAAGGGAACTGGAGGGAGAGGGTGGGGTTAGGGGGTAAAAAATGGAGAAACAATCTGTGGTATGTACAGGTGACCACTCCCCAAGATAACTGTAAACTCCAGTAACTACAAACATAAATACTGAAAATTTACAAAAAAGAAACAAGGAAATGTCTGTTGAGGAAGCCTCAATAATACATATATTAAAGTAGACCTCAACCATCTAGTGAGGGTGAGGAGTGGCCTAGCCAATGGGGAGTGAGAAATCTGCTCATTTGCATGGCTGCCAAGCAACAGTAGTGATGTCACCAGCATGTGCTCACTTACTTGGTTGCATGTTGGCAACACTAACACTTAGTCTCAGATGCCAAGGGAGTTGTTCAGGTGGGCAAATCTCTTTCTGCTTTTTCCTTTATGTCCGCGAAGGTGAATAAATCAAAACATGATTTGGCTTTCCTTCTCTCCTGTTTTCTCACCACACAAGGTCATGAAACCAGCACTGTTCTACCAGTGTAGATGTTGGTCATAGGATGAGAAAGAGTGCACAGGTCTAGTAGGGGACAAGAATGAGGCTTGAAAGGAAGACATTGATCTACTTCCAGGTCTCAGAGAGGAGGTTGCTCATGCCAAGGAGAATCAAAGGGAAGTGTAAGTCACTGGAGAAGAACCTAGGTGAATGAAAGTGTTTAAAAAGAAAGAAAGTACTGATCACTAATGGTTGGATTGGATCTTCATTACATATAAGAGTATCCCCCACTAATCAAGTGATAGTTTTCACCTGAAGGCAGTAGCCCCAACAACGTTCCATTTCTCAGCTCTTGAGGTGAGTTGGACCCATTTCCTCCTAGTCACTCCCACAGCACCTGGGATTCCTAACACCCAGAAGTGCATGCATTCTACTCCTTTCCAATCAGTCAGGGCCAACCCCATTTGCCTAGAAAATCCTTCCATTCATCCACAATGTTTTGATTGTGAGCAATGTATTTCACCTCCAGCTTCTATAATGAGAGTGAAAATGGCATCCACTTCATAGTCCTTTGGATAATAGTAAGTGGCGTGTCTAAACATTGAGGAGAGATGCCTGGGTTGTTATCTCTCCAGTGTTACCTGCCATAAATACCCTTTCCTAACAACAATCCCTCATTTTGGCTACTAGGAATTTTTGTTGCCAGCACCACTGATCAATATCTACATCTAGGGATGAGAAGACTTCTGACCTGCTGAGCAGGGCCCCTCAGTGGCCTTCATCCCTGGAATTCTTTTGAGTGTGCAGTCTTACAGCAACTCCTACCGGTGAGTGAGGCACTTGGCTTACTTACCACCCTGTTTTCTCACAGTCCAGGCCCCTGAAATCTGCAGTGTTCTGAGAGTGTAATTCTAAAGATAGCATGATAAGAGGTTCATGTTCCAAAGATGGGACAAGAGTGAGTACCAAGAGGAAGACATTTATGTAACATGAGGTCTCAGACAGGAGGTTGCCCATGCCAGTAGAACCAAGCAGATGCATCTGGTGTGGGTCACCTGCAGAAGATCAGAATGTGGGGGAACCTGAATCTGCCTTTATGGGTTTTTGGAGGAAAAACAAGCCAGACCAGCACAGGCAGCTAAAAATGGCAGATTGCAATAATTTTATTATGTTTTGCTTGTTGGAGAGTCTCTCACTGTTTGCACTTGAGTGTAGAGGACTTAAGCTGGCAAAATACTAGCAAAATATCTGGATAAATAAGTGGTTGAGATTAGACTCTGTGTTGGTTGGTTTTGAGAGGAAGTTCATGTGTTTGGTGTGGCCCTTTGCTCTCCAGAAAAATCAGCTACACATAGGAGAAACCAACACACTTCTTAAGATAAACATAAAAAACAAAACAAAACAACATAACATACAGAATGTAAAAAATACTACTGACACATCCAGGCCTCTAGACTCCTCATCTTGATTCCTTCCTGGACTTCTATGTGGACTCATCCCAGTGGTCATGTGTCCAAATTCCATATCACTTGGACATGCCCTTGTTTTGATTTCTTGCTTGAGATAGTGTCTTGGTATATCTCCCATCACCTGCTAGGAGTGATTGTTATAAACTTTTTTTTAATGCCTTGGGAAAGTGGTGACTGTATTTGGAGGGAAAGAAGTTTGAAATATTAACCACTCATGTTGGGTGAAAGACGGGGAGATGATCTATCTGATCAAAGGGGAATTATTGGGGGCAACATTTTTTTCTATTTTTTTTGGACACTATAAGTTTTCTACAATGGTATATAATTTTAATTTATAAACACAAACAGAAACAATATCCTGATAGCAGCAGCATCAGAATAGAGTTTAAAACTACCATTTCTTTTACCCAGCTGCCCTGGTGTCCTGAGCTGAGCACTCCAACACTGACCTACACCCCTAAAGCAGCTAGTACATCCCATGGCTCTGTGCAGTGTGACTTAGAAGCAGTGCCTTTGCCATCGATGTCTTCCAGAGGGACTGAGTTTGTAAACCTGTCTCTACTAAGATGCCCTCTGTCATCCTAAGCCCTCTCCTTCTTTGTCCCTGGGACCAGTGACATGAAAAGTGGGAGTGAATTTGGTAGGCATCCCACCTGTCACCCCAGCCAGTCCTCTCCCCACCGGGTCACCAGACCACGGAGTGTCACTAACAAGCAGGCTGCAGCAGGGATTACTGGACCACAGCTTCCCCCTCACATGGTGAAGGTAACACCTCAGAGGTGGCGTCTGATTTTACCTTGCTCTAAGGGTCTGTGCTCAAACCCTCAGGCTAACATCCCAGTGGTTGTCATGTCCTGTCTAAACCTGGATTTCTTGTCAAACAAGTTCATTCAGGCCATTTATTTCAAAATATTAAATGTATGGGAACCTCAGCATCAACAGGGTGGTAAAGAGGAACACCTGGTGTGAGTATATTAAAGGTTCGGGCCCACTGTGGACTAGGCCTCTCCTCAGGGGTCAGATAGATTTTGGCCCATGTTAGACATCAGGAAAGTGACCCTGTTACAAGGACACTTTATGTCCACATAGCTGTCTTAGGACTGTGCTATTTTTCCATCTGCTGCCCCCAAGGGATCATGCCCATGTGCCTGTGTGCTCCAGAGGCCTGAGGTGGTCTGCAGGGCAGAGCCCGCCCTCCAGAGTTCCCAGGACCCCATGGCCAGGCCATCTGCAGCTTGAACTGCACTAGATCATTGCTGCTCTCAGGTTTTACAGCGTCTCAGGTTTTACAGTCCATGTTGGACTATGTAGTGAGTTTACAGCCAGTCTGGCCTACACAATAAAGTCCTGTTTCAAAAAGCAAATTTAGAAATGCAGTGACTTTGAGTCTGAGTTTGGTTTATCAGATTATCTAGTTG
>PVLA01016635.1:0-20079 GCA_004027455.1 Hydrochoerus hydrochaeris
TTAGGGTTAGGGTTAGGGTTAGGGTTAGGGTTAGGGTTGGGGTTAGGGTTAGAGGTTAGGGTCAGGGTCAGGGTCAGGGTCAGGGTTAGGGTTAGCATTTCCCCTGCTTGCCACAGGTTAGTCAGCACTCGGCTCTGGAGGGAACAGCGGGGATGGTTGTTGGGAGTGAGCCCACTGGGCTCCTCTCCAGGGCCACCCACTGCTCCCGGCTCTGCCCTCCTGTCCTGACTTCCAGAGCTCTCCCCGCGCACTCCCGCTGTCTCCTGTAGCAGGCGTCTGTCTCCGCTGCCGCCGCCGCCTCTGTGTCCGTGGCTTCCTCTTCACTAGTTCCCCTGCCCTGGGTTCGGCCTCAGGACTCGCCACTTCATCCCCAGGTACCTGTGCCAGGCTTAGATTTCCTCGATCTTTCTTTTTTCTGTTGCTACATTGGTGATTTCCAGTCACTTTCTCTCTATGTTGTCATAACCTTTTCACCCCAGAACCTGAGCTGTGATGTTTAAAACCTCTGCTCGCTAAAGCTGTTACTCCTAGGGCTTGTTCTTGAGGCAAGTGTGGTACACACACCTGTAGAGCCAGCACTCGGGAGGCTGAGGCAAGAGGGTTTCTGGGAGTTCGTGACCAGTGTGGGCTACAAAGTGAGTTTGAGGCCAGCCTGGACTGCATAGCGAGATCCTATCTCAATTTAAAAAAGAAACAGGCATAAAAATGTAAAGACTAAAATTTGTGTTGCAGTCTGTGTCCCGTCCCCCCTTCCTGAGGCCTTGCTACCTCCAGAGTGTACCCCGTCATAGGCCACACCCTGCCAGAGGACATCACCCCTGACCCCTCGGGCCAGGAGGGCAGGAGGAGGAATGGCCCGGGTTGCGGTGTCTCCTCCTTCCGGCCTCCTCTGTGCTCACGTGCACCGAGCCCCTGACCTGGCTCTGCACCGCCCGGTGTCACTGCAAGGAACACAGCGGGGTCCCCAGGTCGGGATTCTTTGCTGCTTCCCGGCTGTGCTTCTGTGTGGTGCAGGTGCTGGGAGACAGACCTGGCCTGGGCAGGGCCCCCGCCCCGTGCTGCCCCCCAACTCCACGCCATGTCCTCCGTCCGCGTTTGTTTCCTGTGTGCACCGCCCAGTTCGCTCGTCCAAGAGGATCTGCCCGTGCGCGGGTGTAAGGTCTCCTTCTGTGCCACGGCCGGTGAGTCCCCGGTGTGCTGTGTGTTACTTTCTTTGGTCTGTGGTTCATTCTGCAGAGGGTTTTACCTGGTACGCGGTCCACGTGTCCCTCCTGGGTGTCACATTATTCCTAGGACTCGATGGTGGGTTTCCTCCCGCATTTCCCACTCCATCTCAGCTCTCGCCTGCCACCCGATTCAACTCACAAAAGCACAGCCCTGCTGCCTCCAGGTCATGCGGAGTCTCGGTCACAGGCTGAATATTCACACAGGATCAGGTCTATTCCTGGAATCCGGCCGCCTCCCTTCCTCTCTTCTGAGCCCGTCAGGGAGGGCTCGGGGTGCGGCTCCCTCTGCCACGAGGCTGCCACCACTGCGGCAGCATCTTCCGGGCCACAGCAGAGTCCGCTTCTCTGCCTCTATGGACAGCAGCCAGGGAAACAAAATCTGCCAGTGATTAACGGGAACTTAAGGAAAAACCTATACATGCATTCACGTTCGGAGAGATTTGCTCTCCTGGAATGTCTCTTTTTCTCTGCTTACTTTTGTGGGATTCTTTGTGGTTTTCTTCATATAAAAGTCAGGTGGAGAGATCGCTTCCTTCTGTCCTGTGGGAGGCACTGGTCGGCCCAGGTGCAGGGGAGACCCTGCGCTGTCAGAGAGGAGAAGGACCAGGCCCAGGTGTCAGCTGTGACTCTGGCATCTCTGTCCCCACCAGGCAGCTGTGCCAGTCTCTGATCCACAGGGTGGAGGACGCTGCCTCCTTCTGGCCTGCTTTTCCTCGAGGAGTCTCAGTATTGTCCCCGTGGCTGATAATCGTCCAGTCTTCCTTACCACGGACCCCAGGGCCACGCCTTTCAAAATCGCGTTTCCCAGCAGCCGCGGCTTGGGCAGGGCACAGGCAGGAGCTCGGGGTCCTCCTCCTTCCCAGCACGAAATGTATTCTACCTCCGTGCAGAAGGTTAAAAATAAGAGGCGGAATTTCATGTTGGAATTTGATTTTCTATCCTTCAGAGCTTTATTTGTGAAGGAAAGAGAACAAGCATTTGCATAATTGCGTTCTTATCTGGAGGAAGCCCAGCCTCGGAAACTTTTGAGGTTTGCTTGCCATTAATAAACCCTTCCCTCGCCCAGCATTTTAAGGAACCGTTTTGCCAAATATGGTCCAGAAAGGTCACGCGCTTTCCCCCTGCCGTCTCATGCGCTCGTTTGCACGCAGAGGGTTTCTCCGCCTGCCGCTCAGACAGGAGGTAGAAGGAGCGCTAGGCGGACACGCGCGCTGCTGCGGCTTCACGGAAGGCGCTGGCGCTCTCCGCGCCTGGCACCCTCGCAGCTCTGCTCCGTCTCCTCACCCTCTGCCCCTGCCCAGGCCCCGGGTGGGGCCGGTGTGCAGCCAGCAGGAAGCAGCGCTCCTTCCGGTTCCCCCGCGCCGGAAGTGCCGCCCAAGCTGCTCCTGCGCCCAGCAGCGTCTCGCCCGCCCACCCCGCTCCACCGTTCCTTTCCTCATCCCGCCCCAGTCCCGTTATCTGCACCACCCGGGAACTGCCCTGGCCACAGCCTCACCTGCATCCCCGAGTGGCCTGGGCAGGACCTGCCTGCCCCGGGGCCTCCTGCACCGGTGACCTGGGGAAGACCCAGTGGCCTTGGAGAGAAGGGTCCTCTGGCGAAGCAGCAATGAGCAGATGGAGGTGAGCGGGGTGTGTGGGACTGGGAGGCTGTGGGCAGCACAGTGACCGAGGTGAGCTCCCCAGAGAGCGCCCGGTGCCCCCCCGGGTGGTGCTCGCGGCACCTACCCTGACCCTCCGCATTGCTTTCCCTCAAAGGCACATCGGAATCTCAGCTGCAGACCCTCAGGCTCAGGGCAGCCCAGTTCCCTGTGGGAGTCCCCGTGCCAGACGGCCAGCGGGGAGGACAGCGGCCCGGGGGGAGGAGGGCTCCCCCTGGCGACGGCCTGACTCCCAGCTGGGGAAGAGGCCAAGGCTGCGCAGCCAGGACTGTGAGCACATTCGCTTCCCCGCTTCCCTGCCGTGCTGAGCCCCAGCCATGGCAGCTCTGTCCCGGAGGTGAGCGGCTGATAGCACTGGCCCACTGGACCAGCCAGGAAAGCGCAACACTCAGAAGTGTGTGCACGCGCGTGCACGTGTGTGCACGCTCACCTGTGTGGCTGTCGGGGAGCTCTCTGTGGGGTGACCCCAGCTGAGGACCACAGACGTGTGAGAGGTGGCTCCCCAGGGCCAGCGAGGAGCATGTGCTGTCCTGCTCAGGGCCTGCGGGGTGGACCTGGCCCCTACATGGCCTCCTAGCACCTTGCCAATGGGTGACACTGAGGAAGGTCACCTTCTGTTGGCAGATGCATGGGGAAGGAGCTCTCCGCCCTGGGAGAAGAAGGTCAGGGCGCCCTTCACAGTGGAGGAAACCTGGGGCCAACATGCAGCAGGCAGTCCTGCTCCCTGCCCGCTGCCTTGTGTTGGGCGGATGCTGGGCTCTGCCTCTGTGAGTCTCGGTGTCTGGAGCCCTCGCCGGTCAATCCCTGGTGAGGTGGGCAGTGCCCTTCGAGATCCTCAGACCTGTCCCAGGGCCACACAGTTTCCAGTAGGGGTGGCCTCAGGCCCAGGGCAGCCCCGCACCCCACCACAGCGGGCTGCAGTCAGTTGTCCCTGCCTCCCTCCCACCCTCCACTCTGGGCCAGCAGCCCCGGCCAGGCCTCCTGCAAGGAGCAGAGTCCTTCACCTGGGGGTTAGATCAGAAGGAAGCTGAACTCCATGAGGATCAGCCCGAGAGTCGGACATTAGCATAAGGCCATTCGAATACTTTACAGCCTTGTTTTCAGGGAACGATCTGGAGAGCCTCAGCTTCCTTGTCTGGGATCCTCCCGTGTGTAGCCCAGGCTCTGGCTGAAAAGCAGTGATTTCCAGAGGCTCAGGGTGACCCTGGAGCACTCTTATCAACTGCATTTTACCGGCTGAGGAGGGTTGGCCTGAATGCAGGGGGAGAGGCTCGTGAGGTGACCCAGGGGATTCTCGGCCTCTCCTGAGGACAAAGGAGGCCGTCAACTCCCTCAGCCTGGTCCAGGGCTGGTGCGTGGTGGGCAGCCATGGGTGGCACTGGCCACTGCCAGAGGCCAGCCCCATCCCAGGAGGCGCTTTGGGGTGATTCGGGATTCTAGTGCCACAGATTCTGAGTGACACCCACGAGGAAGGGCCACAATGGGTGTCCCCCTGGCCCCGGCTGCCTGTGTGGGGCCGCAATGGGTGTCCCCCTGGCCCCGGCTGCCTGTGTGGGGCCGCAGTGGGTGTCCCCCTGGCCCCAGCTGCCTGTGTGGGGTGTGGACATCCCTGAAGGTGTCTTGGCAGTCCCGAAAGGCTGCTGCCGGCCCCAAAGGCAGCCTGGAAAAGCATGGGTGATGTACTGCCACAGCCACCTGCGTATCACCCTGGAGCAGCCAGGAAAGGAATAGCTGGGCAGCCTGCCGCAAGCCACCTGTCACCAGGGCTGAGCCCTACTGTGATGAGGACTCTGCCGGTGACTTCTGTCTGCCCCAAACAGGGACCCAGCTGGGGGCCCGAGAGGTCACCCCTGTCCCTCAGGCCCCAGGGCCCCACACGGAGGTGGCCCCCAAGGCCAGGCAGGGTTTCCCCCAGTGCCGTCTGTGTCTCCTCTGTGGGGCATCGCGTGGGAACATGGGCAGGAGCTTTCAGAGAGAGGCCGGGGCACAGGCACGCAGCATGTACACAGATGTGGCACAGGTCACAGGCACACGGTGTGGGCACACAGGCCTGGGCATGGGAAGCTGGTGCCCAGGTGCACGTGGACCTTCCTGGCAGGATGAACACGCACCCCTACTTACAGCCAGCACCTCCATGTGTGCCAGGCCAGCAGGCAAACGGGGCCAGCAGCTGTTGCAGCTTTGCCCTTACTGGGTGAGGTGGGACTCAGCACCTACACTTCCTGGGTGTCTCCTGTCCTTACCTGGCTCTGGATGACTTCGGCTCATAGGCCCAGCCCAGGCTCAGGGGCCAGGAAGGGAGCATCCTGTCCCCGGGGCATGTGATGGCACACAGCCAAATCGCATTAAAGAGCAGACAGCAGTTAAAGCCAATTTGCAGCCCGCCGCCCCGCCCACCGCATGGCTTAGGGCTGCTGACACCGCCACCCAAATCCGCTTTATGCTGGCTCCGACAGCTTCCCGCCCTGGAAATGGCTTAATCAGATTCCGTGTTCCTCCGGGCAGGCAGCTCTGGGAATCCGTGTTTGTTTTCCAGACTCGCCAGACTGTATGAAAACAGACAGCTCGACCGAGCCAGGCAGCCCCTGTGTCTGTGCAAGGGCTGCGTGTAAATTCGCTATTTTGGGGGTTCCTGGCCAGACTTCTCCTCGCCAAGGCTCCTGCTGTAGCCCAGGTTGCCAGGAAATCCCAGCTCCTCCCGGGAGGCCCCCCAGTGTAATTTCCCAGTGGGGCCCTCACTGGAGAGGCGACCCCTGGCCCCCAAAGCTGTGGTTTCCAGAGGCTCAGGGCGACCCTGGACCATCCATGCCCCCCACAGCTGCGAAAGTCACTTTTGTAAATCAGAGGTAAAACTGGGACTTCGTTACCCTGTAGGACCACATGCCCACGCAGCCAGGGCACGGACGGCCCAGCTCCTCCAGCTGACCCAGGGGCAGCCGGCTCAGAAGCAGGATGCCAACCCGAGCCGGGATATCCGGGGACTGGGTCCCTGGGGAGCCCTCGGCGGCTGAGATCACACTCACAGGGGGTTTGTGCTCGGCTCCCCACTCTGAGCTCCAGGGCCGGGCAGCAGGAGCCGCACCGCCATCTACGCACTCAAGGTACGGCAGGCAGCTGAGTTAGTTAGAAATACTACAGGCAGCGAGGCAGGGCTGCGTCCTGGAAGCAGCCAGTGCAGAAGCCCAGACAGATACCCTGCAACTGTGGGGGAGACAGACAGCTCCACTGTGGGCCAGGCCTCAGGACAAAGGACCAAGCAAATGCACCCACATCCTAAGGACTGATACTCTAAATATTTCCCTATCACCCTGGTGAAGTCTGGAGTCACCACTCCAACCCCCTAAGGAAGAGTCACTGCTCTCTAAGAATGCCTGCTTCTACGTGACTCGCTTCCCCATTTGTCCCTAATGTAATCAATTTTACCTGAACTATTAATCTTATTGGCTAATCACAGTTCTGTCCCACCTTACACCCATCTGCCTTGTGAGTTCCCAGTTTTCCCCACCTTAAACCTGTCTCACCCCATGATTTTACTCTATAAAAGTCCCTGGAAAAGACAGAGTCCTTGCCAACCTGCTCAGGACCCCTTCTGTCTCTCTCAGACAGAAGCTTTCTTTCTCTCAATGAAGACATTCTGCTCTTAACCTCCATTGTTCCTAAAATGCATTCTTCAATTTTAGAGAACATGAACTCACACTGAACATAATCAGTCGGGAGTTTCATTCCCCTATATCAAAGGGAGGCCTCGCCCCTCTGTCACCTCTGTGCACAGCCCTGGAGCTGTGGCCCCAGGGTGGACAGATGCCACTTAGGGCCAAAAGGCCACCCAAGTACCATGTCCACCAGTACCTCAGGTCACAAAGCCAAGCCAGGCCTGCACCTAAAGAAGACAGCACACTGAAGTCAGCCTGCTGCTCTCACACTGGTGACTGCAGACACAGCCCTGAGGCCAAATCCGGCCCTCTTATGCACATTAGAAGAAGGGCGTGGTGACATGTACTGTAATCCCAGCACTCAGGAGGCTGAGGCAGGAGGATTGCCACATGTTTGAGGTCAGCCTGGACTACATAGTGAGGGCAAGGCCAGGTGGAACTACATGGTGAAACCCTGCCTGAAGAAAGAAAGAAAGAAAGAAAGAAAGAAAGAAAGAAAGAAAGAAAGAAAGAAAGAAAGAAAGAAAGGGAGAAGGAGGAGAAGGAGAAGGAGAAGAAAGAGGAGAAGGGGGAGGGGAGGGGAAGAAGAAGGGGAGGAGAAAAGGGAGGAGGAAGAAGAACACAAAGAGGAGGAAGAGGAAGAAGAAATGGAGAGATGGCGCAGGAGTGGAGCAGGAAGGAAGAGGGCAGAATGAAGCTTCCTGCAGGGCATGCCCCTTTCTCCCTGCGGGGAGCTGGACCTCACTCCTGGGAGACTTTGCCAGGCCAGGCGCTGCCCCTCATTGGGCAGGAAGTGAGCGCTGCCCTCCGGTGTCCAGGCCAGAGAGGTGGCCACCGTGAGCATGGAGGGTTCAGAGGCCCCGGGGCACCAGAGCGAAGGGACAGAAGCCTTGTGGGCATCACTGTGCCCAATTTTAAAGTCAAGGGCTGCTCAGAACACCCATCCTGGGCACTGTGGCGTCACCTGCTGGCTCTCACACAGGGACAGGTGGTCACGCCGACCTGGGCTGCGCAGGAACCCCACCCACACGGGGCACAGCCAAAGGCCTGCGGTGAGTGTGCCGGGCCCTGGCTCTGTGCCTGTGACTGTGCTCTGGGCTCCAGGACATGGAGAACAGAGTGTCGCTCCTGGGGACCTCGGCTGACCTCGCTCCTCAGTGACCCTGAGGCCTCCTGACCTCAGCCCCCAGGGACACTTAGTCTCCAGGCTCAGCAAATCTGAGCATGGTGGGAAGGCCCCAGGCAGCGGAGACTGCCCGCCCCGCGCCCCGGTCACACTGCCCTTGCCCCTTGTTAAATTAGACTCCAGCGATGTGCAGGACGAGACTTAGACATCCTCCGTCTGCGGTTTAATGACTTGAGTTTGTTTGATTTTATTCTCAAAATAATTAGCCCACTAAGCATCTAATTATTGCCCAGGCCTGCGTCACCAGGGTCAGCCTGCAGCTCAGAGATTAGCAGACAGCGCTGCCCGTGGCCTCGGCCTCCGGATGCCGCAAGAAGCTGGAACTAGTTATTTTCTTAGACTCGGCTGCGGCACACGCACAAGGCTTCACGGCAGAGCTGTGCCTACCGCTCTGCTTTGCTTGGAGAGGCGACAGTGGCTCCTATTCAGAGTGAACTCGAGAGCAGCTCAAGGGCATCCTCCTCTCTAATCCACGGCAAACAGGGTAAATCTTTCATCTCAGGGCTCTTGGAGATTAAGGCAGAATCGGTCCCTCCCTCCCATTTATTAGAGGTGAAAATCTTGTCTGCAGCAGATACCAGGTTTGGGGAAGTCTAATTAGAGAGATGGGCAGATAAACGGAAAGGTTTATAATTGAGCTGATCCTGAAGTCAGGCTCTGGGGAGAGATTTCTATCTAACTGCTGATACCACCCGGCTCCAGTTTCTGGATGGCTTGGGAAAACACCTCGCCTGCCCTGGGCGACAGAGTTTGCAATGGACCACTGGCCATGGAGAGCTGGTCCGGCTTGGGGAAAGGGGGAGGCCAGGGAACAGCCACCTGCCTGGCTTCCAGGAGCCCTGCCTTAAAGCCTGCCCTGGGATTTCACGGGAAAATGTGCTAAGAGGGTTTGACTCCCGGCCTGACTGTAGAAAAAGCTGCAGTAGGTTCGAGTCCTGGGTTGCCCAGGTAACAGTTCCTGTTCCAGGTCCAGCAGCTCCTGTGTCTCAGAAACAGCTGGTGACTGTGATGCACATTGTGTAACCAGTCCCCAGTTGACCAGCCATTCTGCTTCTGTCCTTCCTGCTTGCTTATCCCATATAACCCCCAGACCACCAGAGATCAGGGCCTGGTATTCTGGGAGTGACCCCATCAACACCCCTCGACATAAATGAATCTGCCTACAGATCCTGGGTGCTGTGTCAGTGTTTCTGCTCTCCATTAGCACCCCAAGAGCACCAGGATGGAGGTCAAGGTGCAAGACGTCGCTTTTGTAGAAGGGAAACAGCCAGCGAATCAGGAGGAAAGGGGAGAAGTGAAATTTCCTAAAGAAAACACAAAAAGATCCAGGCAGTGACCGCCCAGGGTTAAGGGAGAAATTCACAGTGGAGGAATCTCGGGGTGCTGCAGACACTAGTTTGCCATGCTCCTTTTTACACAGGAAGTCACGCGCACACACCATGTGTATTGCACAGGACACAGGCAAGAGGCAATGTTGGTCACCTCCACGCTGGCTCTGTAACCCGTAACAGTGCTAAGCCCTGGGCTCATGAAAACCACTGCCACCAAGCAGGCCCCACCCAGGCCTGACCTTGCACCACAGAGCCACTGCCCTGTCCTGACCTGTGGCAAGGTGGGATGCTGGTGGCCCGGAGGGCTCTACTGATAGGAGCCTGGGTCCCACCTGCATCCTCAGCTGGAACTGCAGAGACATTTTGGAGGCTGAGACAGAACTGCCCCTGGTGACCCCTGAAGCCAGCCCTCAGGGCAGCAGTGGACTTTCATCCCTACCACATCCCTGTCCCCCACCCAGGCCCTCCACGCACTCAGAGTTGCTCACAAGCATGCATGACTCACACAGCTCTCTACGGGCACAGCTCCAACCCCTGGCACCAAATGTCACCATCACCAGAGGGAGAGCTGAGACCCGCACCCGTCTGGAGAGCAGGTCAGCACTGGTGCCTGTGTGTGGACGCAGCCACTGAGCTGGACTCAGTCTGAGGCCAGGCCCCCAGGGGTTCCTTTGCCTCATTTTGTCCTCAGCCTTCAGGGTTTGTGGACAGTGCCACCCGCAGGTGGGAGCCACCCCACTCACCACACTCCACTCTTTCCCACACCGTCTTTATCACACTCAGGGACACGAGGGCTCCCACGACTGTACACAGATAACCTACAGCTGCCTGTGCCGGGGGGCTCAAGCCATGCTGTGGGTTTTGGCCACAGCAGGATAGTGAAGTGCAGCCTGTTTGCACACCCGCCAGCTCACAGTCACCACGTGTGGATGGCGCGCCTTGCTCCCCTCTCCGCGGCCCGGTGCCCCCCACCCTGTGCTGGGGACCTGGAAGACAGCTCGTGAAGGCCGCCTCAGGGGCTTCTATGTTCCCCCTCCTCCTTCTTTCCTGCTTGCAAAGTTTTCTCACCGGCCTGTTTGCACACAAGTTTCCCTGTGAGACCAAGCGCCCACATGGGGTGCCCAGCTGTGCTTTGATTCTAAGGGCGCCTCCAGACTGGGACTCAGAAGAGTGAGGACGATGACACCTCAGGTGAGCGCCCCATTTGAGGAGCTGGGAAGGTGTCAGCAGCAGACAGCGTCTGTTTCTATCACACACTCGAGAGCCACGCGCATCCACAGCACACGTGCTTCCTGGCGAGTGGAGTCTCCCTGTGTCGGCGTTTCCTGCTCTCCTGCCTTTGATAGGGGCCAGCGTCACGAGCGATGTCCAAGGCGGTGGTGAGGGGGCCACCACTCTGGGACCTCGTCGGTGAATGTGGCCCCGCTGCACCTTGATTTCCAACATGGCGACAGGATTAATTCCCATCATTTTAAGCCACCTGGCGCTTGTCGTACTTCGGAAACTCAGAGAGTCCCTGTGAACCCAGCGTCTGTCCCTACAGACTCACGTGCTGCCATCTTGAGCCCAAGGCGATGATGCCAGCACAGAGGGCTTTGGAGAAACCAAGTCATGCACAAGGACGGGGGTGGGGAACCCGTGCACTGAGGAGGCGGCGCTGGAGCTGCCTCCCTCCGTCTGCTGTGCAGAGCCAGGCTGGGCAGCGCCATGGCCGGAGCCCAGCCCTGCAGGGAGGTTCGTGCCCCATCATGCTAGCGAGGTAGGCACCTTGCTTTGGTCCCTATGGCCACACAGAGCCTCAGGCTGTCGCAGTGGGGGCAGGGCAGCTCCATCCTCTGTGGACTGACCACTGAGGGGAGATGGCCCCACTCATGGTGAGGCTACCATGGAATCCTGCCCACTTGGGCCCTGGCCTGGGCAGGGCTGCTTATTCCCTGTCTCTCCATGTGATGCCTGTGCCACCTGGAGACTTGGCCAGCATGGAGGTCACCACCGTGTCACCCCTCCACCTGGGCCTTCAGAGCTCGGAGCCTCTTTTCTCCATGGAGCTGCCCAGCCTCAGGGGTTGATATGGTACTGGAGAGCAAATGAGCATGGGCATTTCTGAGCCCAGAGCCACCTGCAGCCCTGAGCTCACACCTGGGGACATGTACCTGAGGACAGCCGTGGGATGCCCCCCCCCCCCGCTTCCCATCTGTGCTCTGTGCCAAGTATCACATCCCTCATGCCCCTCAGCAGACCCATGTGAGGCTCATTCTCTGCTCCAGTCCTGCAGCAGCCCGTGGGGTGCAGGAGGAATCCTCGGGCTTGCTGCACATCAGGGGACAGGTCACAGCGGTGAGGACAGAAGAATGCTATGGATGGGGCATCACAGAGCAGAGGACTTGTGCTAAGTCTGACAAACAGGCCGCCATGCTGGGCTCTGTGCTGTCCAGAGCTACACAGTGGTGGTGGGAGGACAAAGGACTGGCTAGGAGACTGGGGTGGGGCAGGGCACTGAGAGCACATGTGACCAGCAGCCAGTGGCCAGCAGCCAAGGAGGAGCCCCAACAGCAGGACAGAACTCTGGAGGAGCTGCAAGGCACACTGGCTGTGGTCAGGGCCAGCAGTTCCTGACTTTGCTCCTCCTGGGGTCACTGCTGGTGGCCAGGAAGCTGCCACACAACTGAGAGCTGGCCCAACCTCTGAGCTCACCAGCAGCCCCACGTCAAGGACAGGGTACTGTTTGTGCAGGTCTGGGCTGGAAAGAGGCAGATGGAATTAAGATATGGCCATAATCACATCACTCGGGCACTGAGGTCCCATGCAGCTGTTTTCTACAGATTCCTTCCTACTCAGTCACCCCAGCTGCACAAATAGCAGAAGGGAATTTGCTGAACAGGCTGGTGCAGCCGCTGTGCTCTGGCTCCGTTCCTGATGCCCTTGGAGTGTATCATCAACAGTCTCTCTCTGAGCTTGGCTCCCTTCCTGAGCCCCATTCCACTGCAGAGTGTTTCCCTGAAAAGTCCCACCTCAGCCAGGCCTGGCCACTTGTAAGGTTTATGCATCGTATCAACTTGGGAAGTTTAGAAATTTAACTGAGAGACTCAGCAGGGAGCCAGGATCCTTACTTTGTAAATAGCTTCATCCTAAGCAAGAGGAGGGCACAGAGATTTTGTGAGTGCTACACCCGCCCTGGAAGGGGGAGGTGGCCTGTGTACAATACGGGAGAGGAGAAGAGGCTTGTTTTCCCCTCTTTTGCTGGATGCTCCTTGAAGTGTTGCCCCTGTGCCAGGACCCCTGCCTTGGAGCCAGCTGATTATGGGCTGAAACCTCCACAAACTGTGAGCTAAATGAACCTTTCCTTCCTTAATCTTGGGTGTTGGATATTTTGTCTCAGCAATGGGAGAAAAATAACCAAGACACCACCCAAAGCCAAGTACCGAGGCCTGTACCCAGCTCCCCCAAGCAGCCACAGAACTCACTGGCATAACAGTCCTAATTGTGGTAAGAAACCAGACCTAAGGGAGCCAGGTCAAGGACAGCTTCGGGTGGAAAGGATGGACCAGGCCTTCCAGGGGTGCCCTTTGAAGCCTCATAGTATTAAATCACTTTCCTGTCCAGGAGAAAACAACCTAAGTCTAAAAGAGCCCTGGCAAAGTGACAACTGCACTCAGGAGCACACAGTGCTGAAACCACACCCACTGTCATTGAGACACCCAGGTGGAGCTCGGCCACTCGCCCTTTCCTACCTCATCACAGGTGAGCCACTTCACCTCCCAGAGCCAGAGCTGCCCACCTGCCTCACTGATCAAACTGCAGGAAAAGTGGGGAAACATCTGAGAAAATGCTCACAAAGACCTGGTGGTGAGTCACACTCATCAGTGTGTCACCATCTCACCATCACCACCATCACTGTCACCATCGCCATCTCATCATCACCATCACTGTCACCACCATCACCACCACCACATCCCCATACCCCTTCCCCATCACTGTCACCACCATCACCATCACCATCCTGACCACCTTCACCATCAATGGCATCTTCATCACCATAGTAACCATTGCATTATCACCTCCATGATCACCACCACCATCATCCTGACCACCTTCACCATCAATGGCATCATCATCACCATAGTAACCATTGCATTATCACCTCCATGATCACCACCACCATCATCCTGACCACCTTCACCATCAATGGCATCATCATCACCATGGTAACCACTGCATTATCACCTCCATGATCACCACCACCATCATCCTGACCACCATCACCATCAATGGCATCATCATCACCATGGTAACCATTGCATTATCACCTCCGTGATCACCACCACTATCATCATCACCATCATCCTTACCTATGTGTAGAAGACCATTTGGATGATTCTCCTTGAATGCAGAACAGTCACCTCTACATAAGCTAATCCTGGCCCTGCCTCCATGGACAGATGTGTACGGAGCTGGCTAAGCTATTTCCTTCTCCCTTCAATTGGCTCTAAGTGAGACAAATAGGGCCAGCTAAGGTACTGATGTGTAATCCTTGAGGCCACCCAACAGCTTCCTCTTTCCTCACACTGTGTTCCCTATACACTGTTGAGCACAGCAGGATGGCAGAGCCACATAGCTGCAGGACTGTCAACTCGCTCCAAGCCTCAAGATGAGAGGCTGTGACAAAAGTTTACATACCAGAAACAGAAGAAACAGCCTCCTAAATTCGTTCTAATGCTACTCCAATCGAGTTATGCAGACTGGTCTTTCTGCATACCCTTCTCTCTGCATATTGCAGAGGTGTTTTGGGGCCTCCTGGCCAGCCCAGTTCACAGACTCACATAATTCCCACCATTTTCTCAGTCACTTATCCCCAAGCCACTTCTTTCTTCACAATAAATTCTTGTTCTGTGAACCCTCATCTGGACTGGACTCAGGACCCCTTGGCTGCCCGTAGCTGTGAATATGTCTCAGTGTCTTTATCCTCACTGTGGGTTGCACTGGCGGTGGTAGATTGGAATTAACTTTCCAGGATTTCAATAATGTTTCAATGAGATTACAAAAATAAACTTCTCTGGACTGCTAGGAGGGCAGGAAAAGGGATTGCAATATTCAGATTAAAATACCTACAAAGCTTCACATATCCTTAGCACTCTCCTGAGACACATCAGGTAAGATGCCATCGCTGGAGAAGTTCCTGTGACCCGAGCGTCAGGTGACCTTGCTCAGCCCGGAGTCCGAAGGCCTCATGTCTGGAAAAACCCAGATGGAAGAGGAAGCTGGCACCCCCCAGGGCACCTACATCCAGATCTCTGGTAGAGTAAGCTGGTTTCTGTGATGTAAAGGCACAGGCCGTAGTAACTTTGGGGTCCTGGGGTTAAAGTTGCCCTTGGTAAACACTAGAGTGGTCAGCAGTGTGCTGCAGGCAAGGGCCGCCTCCTTCCTGCCCTTGTGGTCCTCACACGATGCCCAAGGAACACAGGACACAGGCCCTCATGATCCAAGAGCAGCCAGATGAGAAGACACTGGGGAGAAGTCTGTGAGATATTAGGAATGCCTAAGAGGCACAAGAAGTGACCACCGATCCAGAAAACCCCCAAATCCTAACACAGATCTTCAGGTGGCCATGCTGGAGCCATGGGGTTCTGGAAAAGCCAGCAACTGGCAATCAGGACACCCATGAAGTCAGGACTCAGGGCTCAAGGTGTGAGGTTGGCTGCAAACCCCCCTGAGGACTAACGGGACCCCGCTCTGCATGGTGCAATGGAGGTGGTAGGGCAAGGGTTCTGAGAGGAGGCTGCAGACCCGCCTGGAGCCAGGGGCCAGGGAGGAACCCAGACGCAGGTGACTGTGGGAGCACAGCCCATGTGCCCCCTAGTACCATTCTGAGTGGGCCCGCTGTGTTGTGGCAGCTGGGTTTGTACCTCCCCATTCCTCCAGGGAACTGACAGAGGATGTCCCCAGAGATGGTGGCCCAGTGACCAGGCCACATTGCTGTCCCATCATTGGACAGTTAAACTCTGTGGTCAAGGAGACCCACCTGCCACACTGAGCTCCTATATGCAGTCACACAGGTGGGAAATGACCTCAACCTGGAGAAGCTTCTGGCCCAAAAGGGACCAGACCATTGAATGCGGAGCTGCAGGAGGCCACAGAGGGAGCTCAGAAAGTTGAGCAACAATCAAAGAGAAGGGAGAAACTCTGCCCTGTGCCTAGAGACACCCTGTCTCTAAGAGGAGGGGCATCCTGTCCCTGGGCTGTGGAAGCTGAAAGTGCCAGATCTTCAGACAACTGGCAGGAAACTTGGAAGATTAAAATAGAACAGCAGATACTAAAACAAGGTAAGAAATTAAAGTTGGGGAACTGCTGCAGACGGCATGGCAAGCTCACACCGGAGATGGCGAGATGGGGACGAAGGAGATGGTCTCAGGGAGCGGAGCCTGCCCGAGAGGCCGGGCAGTGGGAACTGGGGTCTAGGAAAGCGAAGAGGGCGGAAGTCGTCGTCAGCAGGAGGAAGGCACAGAGGGCCCAGCCCGGTGAAAAGAGATGGAAGCACATGTAGCTTGGGAAGGGCCCGGGCCCCACACTGGCACTGTGAGAGCCTCCGTCTGGGCCCTGGGGAGGTGGCATTTCCAGCCCTGTGTCTGTGCTCCTGACTCTGGGCACTGTGTGGTGACAGGTCACCTCCTGCATGCATTTCTCTGGGAGTGGGATGGAGCCAGAGGGAAAGGTTGGGGTCCAGCAGACAGCAGATCAGGTCGGGAGCAGGAGGACCAGGCCAAGGCTCAGCACGGCCATGGTGCCACCCCACATAGCCCCGCGCTGGGCGCGGCCTCCCAGAACACACAGAGCCTGCCAGGGGTTTCCTTCTGCCGCTCTCGTGAACAAATGAGGCACCAGCGGGGAAACAGCAATGCCAGGGACACGGCGTCCTACAAGCCAGACCACTGCAGCCAGAGGAGCTGCAGCCTTGTGCCCTGGTCCTCGGCAGGCAGGATGGAAGCCCCTCACTCAGAGGCTGACGGGTTTGGAGAGGAGCCATGGGTTCCCACAGTGGAGAATCAATACCGTGTGTGTGATCTAAGGAGGGGACCCAGAAGGAGCAGTGTAAGCGTCTTGTCTAGGAAAAGTCCAGAGGCATGTGACAAGGCTGAGGAGTGAGCGGCTGGGGAGCACAGGGCCAGCACGGCTGGCCTTGTTCCCGCCACAGCCCGCACACTGTCAGATACGGTTTCCTGGTTTTCTGCTCCAAAGTTACCCAAATGGCCCGAGAGCTCCCGTGCTCCGCTTCCACGCATCCCCCTCACTGAAGTTGTGCTAACCAGGCAGGAGGTGGGCCTTCCTCCGCGTTCCGGACGGCCGGTCCGCGTCGAGCACAGTAACAACCTGAGCTGCCCGTCCGCACGCGAGGAGGAAGCCCTGTAACCCTGGTTCCACTCTCCCAGCTCTGTTACGATGCCCAACTCTGGTTTTTCTTCATTTCTCTGGTGGTCCCTGGGCCAGCAAGACGATTTTGGTTTCTGTTGCTACATAGTAACCTTTGACATCTGATGAGACCTGGTGCTCCTTCCCATTAGTCCTAAAAATACTCTCAGCTAAATCCGGTGTGGGGGTGCACACCTGTAATCCTGGATGTGCAGGAGGCTGAGGCAGGAGGATAATAACTTCCAGGCCAGTCAGGACAACTCGATGAGACCCTATCAAAGATAAAAAAATTAAAGAGTGAGGTGTAGCTCAGGGGAAGAACACCTCTGAGTTCAATCCCCAGCAGTGAAAAACAAATCTCAGAGATTTTCTCCATATGAATTCAACACTTAGTACAGTGTCAGGAAAACTCCATTCGGACTCCAAAACTGCTTTCTCTCTATATCCCAAAAACAAATACCAAAGACAAACCACACATTTATGATGCCAGGGCACCTCTCCACACACCCGCAGGCTCATCAGCACAGCTGCACCTTCTCCTCCCAGGGGCTCTGTACCCCCCCAGGGCACTGCCCAGCCCTGTGTGATGCCCACATTACTATCTCTGAACAGGAGGCATCATCCACTCCAGGTCTCAAAGCTCACAGTCCATGTGGACCAAACTTTCGTTTTTGTTTATTTACTTTGTATCCAGCCACCTTTAAAACCCACTGTCATTGCCACCTCCCGAAGTACGGATTAAGAGGTGGGGCTTGGGAGATGGTTGGACCACGGGGTGCTTCGCCCATCACTGGGTTCACCCATGCACAGCGTCATGGCAGACCATGCTGGGAGGAGCTGGGGCCTGGCTGGAAGGCGTCACTGGGGTGTGACCTAGGAGGGCGTGTTCTTGTCCTTGGCTCCTCCTTGCTTTCTTTGCTTCTTGGCTGTCATGAGGTGAGCAGCTTCTCTCTACCACACACCTTAGCCTTGATGCTCCTGCCCTGGAGCTGGCCAGCCATGGACTGAACCCAGGGAAACATGAGCCAAATGAACATCACCTGCCAGAGGTCACAGGTGTCAGATATTTAGTCTCAGTGGGGACAGTGACTGATGAATGTCTAACTCTGCTCAGGTGATATGGGATGAACAGACTCTGGAGAGAATGGAGAGAGAGAGAGAGAGACTTTCTGTGTGGACTTGTGGCCTGACACATGCACTGTGCAGGTCAAGCCAGCCACTGCTTGTGTGTGTGCACACACACATGTACTGAGTGCCCATACCATGCACACCCCAGAGACACTGCTGTCTGCAAACTGCTATGGGCTCCAAGCCTTGCTTTGGCAGCAAGATGGTCTGCTGGTCAGGGTCCTGCTGAAGGAAGGTCTGGAGCAGGGTCAGAATCCCCAATGCCGAGTACTCCCAGGGACCAGCACTCCCTGGCCAAGTGGATAAATCCTAATTGCAAAAGGCAAACAATGAATGGTATAAACAGGACTCACAGGAGAAGTGTACCCTTATGGGTGACTGGTATCCGAGGGGCTCACTAGCTTCCTCCATTCTTTTCCCTCCCATGCATCAGTGTGTCCACATGACACCTCCTCCAGGAAGCCTTCCCTGCTCCAGCACTCCCTGCTCCCTGAGACACTCCCAGGGCCTCTTCCCCATGAGCTGTGGGCAGAGGAAGCTCTGCCCTTTTCTGTGTGCTTCCCACTGTGCCCAGCAGGGTGTGGCGCAGAGTTCAGCTGGTGGTTGGCTCAGCCCTGGGGGGCACTGGGGTCTGTGTCAGGGGTTCACTCATGTACCCAGAGTACATGGCAGGCAGGACTGGCGCCTGGTCTATGGACTGGGTGGGCGACTTTGAAGCTGGAGCCACAGGGCAGTGCTCAGCTGGCTTCCTGAGATCTCCGCACCTGCCGGGCTCCATCCCCAGCCGCCCACAGGCGGCGAGCTCTGCAGAGGAGCACCAATGGAGATTCGCTGGGCCGAGGCAGCCCGGCAGTGCTGCGAGGTAGGAAGCAGTGGCTGGAGCAGCTGGGGGTGCAGCACAGGCCTGGCACAGGAGGATGCTGTGGGTCCACGGCACCTCCTGCTCTGAGCCAGGCTCCTTGCCACTGGCTGCAGGAGCCCAGGTCACAGACTTTCCTGCAGGTTCCATCTCAGGTGAAGCTCCAGAGGGCAGAGGGAAATGCCCCGTCCTGTGAGTTTCCCCACTGTCCTTGTCCAGGCCTTCCGAGACTGCGCTTGGAGCCAGGGCATGTGTGTTCTGGGAGGCCTGGTGCCAGCTGCTGGCCTGAGCCAAAGGGCAGGTCAATCTGCATGAGGAGGGCAGTTTTTGTCTCCTTTGGATGCTGCAAAGTTTAGGGTCCCTGTGACCAGTCCATGACAAAGAACTCCCCTCCTGAAGCTTCCTGCAGATGTCAGAGGCGATGGGCCACATGCCCTGCTCTGGAGTCCTGCAGAGTCCATGAGGATGTGGTGTCACAGATCATCACATGCCACAGTCACCTGAGGGGTGGGGTCTGGGGTGACAGAAGCCCACGGAGAGTGAGCAGGAAGCCCACAGAGAGTGAGCCAGGTGGTCTGGGCTCGCCAGGGGGTCAGAGCAGACCTGGAATGGCAGACACCAGCCCTATGCTGCAGGGAGCCAGCACTGTGAGGAAAGTCGGTGACAGAGGGCCAGGATGCTTGGATCTGCTCCAGCCTTGGGTGCATGACCAGCTCAAAGTGCCCCCTGCCCACCCTGGGGGCCCTGGCCCTGTGTTCCTCCAGTCCCTGGAGGAATCTGGTGGAATCTGGCTGCTTTAGTGTCTGGGTGTTTAAGGTGAGCATGTGCCTATGCAGCAGGAGGGGCCCTGGGGCCACACTGGCTGTTTCCAGCCACCTATGTGGGTGCCGCACCTTGACATGGGTCATGGGGTCAGCCTCAGGGGCCGACAGACAGGCAGCCTGCAGGTGAGGACACGTGCATGGCTGGGTCAGCCTGAGGCCCATGCAGAGGCCGAGCTCCATGCTGGGCAGAGTCCACGGGTGTCCTCTGTGACCCAGCCTGTGTGTGTCCAGCAGCGTTTGGCCCCTGGCTGCTGCTCCCAGGGGAGCTCCCACCGTGAGCCAGATGAGGTACAGCTCCCACCAAAGCTTCAGAATGGCCCAGGATGTGGGGCTCACACAGTGCAGCTGGGCCACTTCCAGAACCTCCCTCCTGGCTGGGGAGTGACCGGGAACCCCTCACTACAGAGTGCAGAGAAGCAAGGGCGCCCACTCCCCGCCCACCGCCTCCCGTCATCTCCTGCTCCATTTCCACCTTAAACCCGACTTCCGAGGTGACATTCAGTTTTGAATAGGGGGTGCTCAGGTGGGCTCCCTCGCCTGCTGCCTGTTTTTAGCATCAGCAGGGTCCCTGGGGCCCAGCTTATACAGCCTAGACCTGCACCCCACCCCAGGAGCAGAGGGCCAGCCTGCACTCAAGTCCGGATTAAGAGCTCGACATTTAATTTAAATCAAAATGAAAACGGATTAAGGGTCCTGCAGCCTGCTTCCAGGGAGACACTGCTGTGGAGCTCTGAGGCCAGGATGAGCACTGAGCCATGAAGGCCAGGGCAGGCTCTTCCGGGTCCCTGACCAGAGGAGGAGGAGGAGGAG
>PVLA01016636.1:0-20075 GCA_004027455.1 Hydrochoerus hydrochaeris
AAGGAGAAGGAGGAGGAGAAGGAGAAGGAGGAGGAGGAATAAGAAGAACAACAGCAACAATAACAACAACAACAGGAAGAGGAGAAGAAGGAAAAGGAGGAGAAGGAGAGGAGACAGAAGAGGAGAAGAAAGAAGAAGAGGAGGAGGAAGAAGAGGAGAAGGAAGAAGAGGAGGAAGAAGAAATGTTATCTTTCACTACGATGGAAATACAACTTAAAACATGATAAAAATAACACTATAAACCTACTAAAATGGCTAAAATTTTAAAGATCAGATAGTATCCCAAGTTAATTGGGAAGCAGAGCAAACAGAATACCTAAACACCGCTAGTTGGAATGAAGATCTCAACTGCCCCTCTGGAAACAGTTTGAACATTTCTTATCAAGTTAAATAATTAAAAATACACTGACCAGATAGCCCAGTAATCCCACTTCTGGCATTTACTCAAGAGAAGTGAGAACTTACATTTCCTCAAATCACTATACCCAAGTATTAATAGTATTAATAGCAGCTGAGTTCATAATCTCAAAAAGCTGGGAGCAACCCAAGTATCCTCCAGTTGATGAAGGACGCACAAGCGGTGATATTTCTGTATGAGGAAATGCCATTCAGCAATAAAAAGGACAGAATCACTGATTCACCCGGTCACATGGACAGATCTCAAAATTGCAATTTTGAGTGGCAGAATCCACTGTCAAAAGGTAATATGTATTATGACTACACTTAAATGATACTCTGAAAAATGAAACACCAGTGACAGACGACCTCACAGGTTGGGGCAGGGACATGGTATGATAGAGGGCATCAAGGAGAAGTTTTTCCAAAGTCATGCAGCTGTTTATCCTGATTGTGGCAGACATGAATCTATCTGTATGCTAGAACTCATAAAAATGCATGCCAACTAAATCAGTTATACTGTGTACTAGTTTACAATTTTTTACATTAAAGCAGTTTAAAAACAAACATGATTAGTGTGCAGCAGTCAGTGCCTAAAGTTTATTCCAAATGCAAGTTTTGTTGTTTAATGGCTATCCAAATATTCCAAGCAGTCAGCTTCTCTGAGTCTTATGTTCCTCACTTCCCCAATAGGAATAAGAATGTCTATGCATAGAATTATCAGGAAAAGCCAACAGGGGAGGAAAAATAAGTGACACTGGTTGTAAAACTAAAATCTTGCATAAACACAAAAAGTAGACATGATCAATCACCTGGTTGTTGTTTGTGGGGCAGCAAAATTTGCCCACTCATTATTCAATATTGATTTGCTAAGAACTCACAGATCCAAGCCTGAAAGTACTCGAGAACTCCAAAGCCAGGACCAGAAATTAAGGCAGGTCCTTCAGGAGTATGGTAAAGTGAGTGACCACAAAACTAAAACAAGCATTGATATCCAGAAACATTGTGGGCCAAATACATATATCTTTTAAACTATAAGACACTGCCTGTTTTTATAAACTGTCTTCTTTCCATAAAGAACTGGTAGTTATATGAGGCTGGAGAATTTTCTTGAAGGCAATAAAGAAAGCCTAATTCTTTCTGAGTCCAAAGAAATATAGAACACAGAATCTAAATGTTTTCTAGTGATACAATCTCATCCTTACATCCGCCATGCTGAGACTGTGGAAGACTTAACCTACTATTGCCACTAGATGGGTTTCTCAGATCTCCAAGCTCTGGAGAAGACTCAGTGACTGGAACATCTGTGGTGGTGCCAGGGACTCATCTGGACTCTGGATTTGGTCCTCATCGTGTATGCTGAACCCAAAGTGTCAGAGGAACTCAGACATCAACAACAACAACAAAAAAACATCAGTGAGCTGCAACATATAACAAGCATGGTGGCAGTCAGGGGAGGCTCTTGAAAGGAAGCAACTCTTCTGTCACAGAGGGGACCACAGATTTGAGAGCAGGCCTCAAAAGGGAGAGCTTTCTTGGGAGAATGAGTATGTGAAATGGCCTCAGCTATCTGCTGGGAAGCCTTTGTGTCAAGATCCAGAGCCAGAACTTGACTTGCAGACAATAAAAACTCACCAAAGGACCTCAAAAAAAGAAGGAACATAGCATGTTTGAGAACCCTTTGGCATCTGATGAGAGGAAGAATTAGAAAGAGAAAGACTTAAGGCAAAATGACTGGAAGTTTGGGATCCCAGAAAGATGAGGAGGCTGGTCCCAGCAGGAAGCTGACTAGACAAACAAGGCCCAAGTCAACACATAGCCACTAAAGCACTAAAGATAGCAGTGGCGGCCACCCATGTGTAGAGGCATTTCCTTACTAGTAACTGATCAGCCATCTAGGCCTTGGGAGAGGTCTCAGAAGTTCATATTATCAAGGCAGGAAGGATTTTTAAAAAAAATTTTATGGAATGGCTATAATTTAAAAGATACCTACAATAATGAATACTGGCTGGGATGTAAAAAATCAGAATACTCACACTCTGCTGTCAGGAATGCAAAATGGTGCCACCAACTTTGGAAAATAATCAGGTAATCCTTTAAACAGTTAAACACAGAGCTGCCATACAATCCAGCAATTCTAATCCTGAGTTTATTCCCAGTAGAAATAAAACATACATCTATACAAAAACTTTTACAAAATTTTTTGTGGTAGCCAGAAAGTAGAATCAACTGAAATGTCCAGAAATAATAAATAAAGATATGCTATATCAATGAAACAGAAATTTTTAAAAAATGACACACTAATACTTGTGGCAATATTACACTCAATGAAATAAGCCAGTTAAATGTCATTTGCTTGCAATTACATGAAATATCTAGAATAAGAAAATCTTTAGAGATAGCAAATATATCAGTGGTTACCTAGGCAAGGAGGAGAGGATGAGTGGGAAGGGAACATGCTAATAGGGGCTGGGTTTATTTTGATATTATGAAAAGTTCTAAAGTTAGATTGTTGCAATGGCTGAACAACACTATGTTAAGATACTGAACTATACAGGGTAAGTGGGTAAATTACATGACAGAAAAAAATACATTTCAATAAAGGTATCTTAAAAGAAAGAAATCATTTGAAATCCCAGGTATATAAGAAGGTAGAGTGGAGATCAGATTAACCCTTCAAGGAATAGTTACATCACTGCTTTCTCCACTGATAAACACACAGTCCGACAGCAGCTTTGGTGAAGATGTGGTTGAAGTTCTGTTAAACTACCCATTGTGTACCCATAATAGTCCACTGGTTACAAAAAAGAGCCATGAAAAGCACACATTAATGAAGGGCATAAAAATGTTGCTGCAATTTTGCACCTAGGCGACTGTCACCCAGTCTATCAGCTGTGTTCATCTAATCACAATTCATTTGTAACACATCAAAATACTTATAGAAAATCCAAAAACAGTGTTGAACAGATTACGTACAATGACTATTTCCAATTTGGCTTTGCATTTCTGGGAATAAAGACAAGACAAACTCACAAAGGATTATTTGGACATAAGTACTTGCAAATAACAACTTGAAATAATGTTTTATGTATTGTTACTTAGAAATTAAATTCTATAAGCATTAAACAAACAAACCCGTAGAACTTTAAAAATGCAAGAATTTCAAACATAAGGTCAAAAAGAAATTGACCAATTGTTCATACTGAACACTCTATCTTTCAATATCCAATCTCTATTTTAAGTTTATGTTTATAAAATTGGGCTCTTAAATATGATAGCCAGTGTTATAATACTTATTAAAGAGAAAAAATTTAATTTTCTCCCTAAATAATATTTAAGCCTGTGAGTCAGCCAGAGTGTGGACTAGGGAGAACCAGGAAGGAATCTAAACCCCTACCTGTGAGCCAGCCTAAAGCTAGTAGTCTAAGCAACTATTTCAAAGACAATAATATGCAATATAAAAACTATTGTAGACTTTCTACTGTCTTATCATTGTTTTGTTTCATTATATTGTTTTATTCCCTTTAAAATAAAAATACATAAATATTTTAAAGATAAATCATTCTAATAATTGTTAAGTAATTTTAATATCGTTTTACATAAACATTAACATATAACATTAATATACCAAAAAAATAGGTCACTTCTTGATTTTAAACAACATGTATCCTAGAACAGGCTCTTAAAGACATACCTGTGAGCAGAGAAAGAAAACTATGAGGCAGCTCCCTAGGAGGAGGACACTTGGGAGGGACACAACTGGTCAACACTAGAGCCAGGGTGCTAGCCACACAATCAGTATCAAGCCTGCTCCTGTCCATGACACTGGGCCCTGTCTCCTGGCCTGCACGGACTCACAGCATGTTCATCACTGGAAAGACAACAAAAACTATGCTAATTCTTTCAGCATGCAAGCCAATAGGTGAAAGCTGGGTTGTAGAAATTACATTCCATTATTCAGCATCCTTCTAACACAAGAGTCTGAATTGATCAAATTGATGGCAGTCTCAGGATGAGTGTGATGCTGATGTGTGGGTTCTGGTAGCAGGTTACAAAGGCTCTCCAAAGTAGGTGTCCTCTGGGCCTCCCATGATGGTGACCAACGGAATAAGGGTGAAGTTAAGGGCCTTGGGTAAGGGCATCCCCCTGGGCTGTACAGCCCTTCTCACTAACCAACAGCACAGATTTCACTGGCTGTGCTGCCTCTTTCCACTTAGGAAAAGGGGCTTTACCTAGTCCCCTTCTTTGTGAGAACTCCTGAGATGTCTTGCTGACATCATGAACTCTCCAGGTGGAAAGGGGACTCAGCTGGGCTCTGCAGGAGCAGCACCTCCCCCAGTCCCCACCCCAGCCTGTCATGACTCCTCTACAACAGAGATTGTGTTACAAACACACAGCGCTTTTAAAAATCGAGAAAGTTGGTCATACTTTAAAATACCAATAAGGAATCTTCTTTTGGCCCTTAAAATTGTTTCTTTCAATATTTATTTTCTAAATATTCCAATCACAGACCTGAATATGTTTTAATCCTGTAGGGAAATCTATGTGTAAGGCATGCCGAATTTCTCTGTATATTTTGTTTTGCAACCTTCTGTGAATCCAAAATTAATTACAGAAAAATATGACATGGGTCTGAATCAAAACAGAATCTAAACACCCTTTCTATTTTCAGGCAGGGGTGGGGAGTGGAGGAGGAGGAGCAGAAGAAACTCCATAATTCCTTCCAGGGCTTAGAGCATAATGGAATTAAAATCAGATTTTTTTTTTTCCCCTGTAGAATATACTTATCCTGACAAAAGGGAAAATACTAAATCCTTAACATTTCAACAGAGCATCAATAGCACCCAGCTTCCACAGTCCATCAGATTACAGTTTAAAACAACCTCTGTGTGCAAACATGTGCTCTGTGAGGAGAACATGCCAATACTGGCAAGGCAATAGCCCAGGTCATGATGCATGTAGGAAATGCAATGAGAAAAGATTAAGAGAAACTATCATGGGTATGATAAAAATAATGTAAGTGGGAAAAGAACAATGAAAAATATTTTATATTTATTTATACTTTGTACTTGTTAAATTAGTACAAAAAATATTTTAAAACCTGATTCTCCTCAAATCTGCCATCTTGGAACATGGTATCTCCATTTTCCCAGCCTCTCAGGACAAAATCTTTATACTGCCATAACTGTATCAGTGTACTTCTTCACCTTCACAGTATATCCAGAGCCTGGTAAGTGATTGCTAGATTACTGCAGTCGCCATCTGACTGGCCCTTGCTCTGATCCAGCTCTATTTTTCTTCATAGCACTTATTACCTGGCACATTTATGCTTGTTGTCTACATTACTGAGTACACACACCACCCTGTATATTTATGCTTATTGCCTATCTCTCCCTGATGAAATATAAACTCTTTAAGCATGAGTTTTACATTATTCCTTATTATGTGTTCAGTATCTAGGACAGTGCTTAGTTCAGAATACAATGCAAAAAAAAATTTATTCCAAGAAGAAAGTAAAGGACAAGAGGAGGGAGTGTGCAAGGGAGAGAGGGCAGGAAAGAGGGAGAGGGCAAGGGAGAGAGAATGCAGTGCTGATAAGGCTGCAAGAAACCAGACACAGTCAGACAAATGTAATTGTGCAATACACTGGAAAGCACTGATAGTCAATTAAAAGTATAAACTAAGATCTGAAAATTACTTACGACTTTTACATGCATTCATTATATCATATAAATAATTAATATTTAATGTTAACAGCTATAACAACTAAATCTATGAAATGGTATATATTTTACATTGTTTTTTAGGTTTTTATGGTGAAAAAATTCGTTCTCAGTCTTATAGCATATACAAACATATATGCTATGTGATAAATAATTTAAAATGTAAAATTATAAATCTATTAGCAGTAAATGAAGGAGAATATTTATATAATCTGAGTTGAAGACATTTTCAAAACAACATATGAAACCCAAGAGCTGCTAAAAACAAAATAATTCTACCAAACAAAAGCAAAAAAGTATACAACAAAAAGTCACCAAGGTAACTTGCACTAAAACACAAATATAATTTATATTAAAATATAAATGATAAATTAGGATAAGGTTAAAATATATAGTACACAAAGTTCCTGGCAATTAATAAAAATCTTTCAATTAGGATAAGAGTATCTAAAAGTGAACACATAGAAGAAAGATAAATATTCAACAAACATATAGAAATATATTTTACATTATTCAAAATTTAAAGACATTAAAATAAAAATGATATAATTAGACATCTCATACACTGCAAACAACAAACAACTTTAAAAATATAGTTTGATATAGTTAGACATCTCATACTCATCAAAGTGCAAACAACAAAAAACAATGATATATTTAATTAATACTATCTACAAAGGGAAGAAATTAGTATACTCACTCAGGAGTGTAAATTGGGGAGGAAAATGTCATGAGAGCATATTAAAAGAAAAAAGTGCTGAAATCTATATTATAAAAATTTTCCACACATATACAAAGATTTATGTACAAGAAGTTCAATAAGAAACTATTTGAAATAGCAAAAAAACCCAAACCAATCCAAATATCTGTAAACTGAAATCACTGAAGCACTGTAGTGTATCCATACTATGGAATAACACATATGATTCGTAAAAAAAAAAAACAAGGTGAACTATATGTCTTGATACAGAAAGACAATTGACAGTAATTATATATTTTAATTTGTAAAATATTAATATTCTATCTTTATTTTTAAAAATATCAGTAACAGGGCCAGAGGTTAAGCTCAGCAGCATAAGCGCCTGCCTGGCAAGCACAAGGTCATGAGTTTGATCCCTGGTACAAAAAAAAAAAAAATCAACATATATATATATATGGATACATAGTGTCCATTTAGTTAGAGGAATGAGTTAAGCTTGGAGAAATTTATGTCAAGATGCTAACAGCAGGTGTCTGTGTGATCATACTGTAATAGATGATCTCTTTCCACTTAATGTACTTCCATGAGGCATAAATTTTACATAAGTTTGAATGGCACTGGCCTTCCAGAAAACAAATGAGGGAGAAACACACTGCTTTATAAATAATCTTTCCACCATTTTTAGGTAAGGACAGTAAACTCAGAGACCTCTCCAAGTCAGGAATTAGGTCCAATCCCAATTCCAAACTCTTTCTTCCCTCTGCAGCATTAAGGTGCCGTGTCATGTGCAGCTATCTGCTATGCTCCTTCCTACACATGCCAGTCATCTTACAGACTTATTTAAATGAAGACAAGGTGTGGACTATAACACATCCACAGAGGATGAGGCAGGAAGGAGAAGCAGAGCCAGTCCTGCAGCTAGCACACTTGCTTGCTCCGGGCTCTGCTTTAAATATGTGATGTGCAATTTTACATTGATACCCTCAAACGAACTTTAGGGGCCGCATTTTATAAAAATTCCATGACTTGCACAATATGGCATAGTTAGAATTCCGATCCAAGCCATGTGCCTTCAAACTTTACTATCTTTAAACCTGAACTCCATTCTTTCTGTAGGCTAGCCTGTACCCCCAACTCAGTGAGTGGGGGCAACCTGCAGCAACAAATATCAACAACCTAGCTGTTCCTCTTCCCTGTGCCTTGAATTTGTCAGCTAAGATGAAGGATGTAATATGTTATAGCTCCTGCATGCTCTCTTAACAGGTTGCATTTCAAGGCCACCTCATCCCTCAATGTGTCCCTCAGATGCCTGTACTCTGGCTCCCACCTTCTCCCTGCACTGGCCTGCCTCCCAGCCCATGTTATCACCAATTGTCCTTCGGGAAAATGCATTGCCTCTCCCACTCACCTACACAAAAACCTCCCATTGTACTTACTATCACCTAATATTTAGTGAGCTATTCTTTTGTAGCTCCTGCTGCAAGCTTCCCATATCCCTGATGCAATATCAATGCACAATTCTGATGTTTATCTTGTGCCCAGTACTGTGCTGGATGGTACTGCAATCCCAGTGACTCAAAAGGCTTGCTGTCAGAAAGCTGACCATACAGGAGGAAAGGCAGCCAGCATGCTGGCTTTGGATATGCTGAACAAATCATCTCCTAAAGAAGCATCAAAGGCCAGCTATGTAAAGCTGGTCTTTCTACAGGACTGGTCCCATCTCTTCATCCCCCAAATGAGGCACACAATAGAATGCACATTGGACCCTGAAGAAAAACAGTTACCACTGGTACTCAGCTATCTAGCTGGTGTCACATACTGCACGAGTCACTTCCTGTCCAATCTTTAACCATGCAATTTTATGAACCTGCAAACTCAATGCTATCTCCATTTCAAGATGGAGGAAAAACGATTCTCAAGATCACTGACCAAATAAGTCACGGAATCAAAATTTAAGATCAGATACTGACACAATGAGTCCTAAATTTTACTGTTCAATAGAATTCCAAATTCTTGTTAAAAACAAATTTAATAAATGATCATAAGAACTTGAAAAAGATCTACCATGACAAAACTCTCCCTTAAACCAGCCTATCATAATCTCTGAGCATACACACCCTGTGGAGCTCAGTTGTTTCCTTTGGTGAGGGACAGGGCTAGAAAGGACTAAGGCAAATGCTATGTCTGAAGAGGTATGATGGCATGATTTCTATTAATAATTCAATACTATTACACCCTGTCCTCAGAAGGGTTTATTTTCCACATAGAGCAGAGTAGAAATGTCTAAGATTAGATCATTTGTTGTAACAGGCTAGAAAGAAATTGCTCCTCAGGAGAGAGAGAAGTTCTGTATTCAGACAGAGACAGCATGGCCTAATCCATTTCAATCTAGCCCCTAAGAACATTACCAGGCAGGTCTGGTATTTGATCTTCTAAATAAAAGTCAACTGAGACCTATTATGCACCAGAGGGAGAATGGTAAAAATAATAATAATAATGAGATTCCACATCACATCTATATTATGCTGTGGCATTTAGGCAACACAGCCTCTATTGTTGTTTAATTTGATTCTCGTCATTCTGACTAGGGTAGTAGAGCTGAGATGACAAGTGGAAAAGGACAAGGGATTGGAAGCCAGGAGAGACATACAAACTTCTCCGGAACAAGTGTCTCGCAACAGCTGGAGCAGAAAAAGGAATCAAAACCCAGGTCATAGAACAAGTACAACCAAAAGCTTCAGTACAACCAGAAGCCCACAGTTGGAGCCAAACCTCTGCCATCCAGTGCTATACATCACGAGTGAGTTCCTGAACAGCTATGGGTAGTAACACCACTCCCCAGGGCTCTCTGGAGTGGAAACGGACAATGTACCTGGACACTCTCTGCAAAATATTATACCCTGACTAAAGAAGAATTTTCACCATCCTCTTTTAGAAAACTATCTAACATTTAAAAGAATTACCACTAAGAAAAACTGCAGAAATTGTCAATACTAATAACACTTGCAAATCGTCCCTGGAGCAAATAACCCATTACCATTTGTATTTTATTTTACAATAGAATATGTAATTCTGTGTGTGCCAGCTGTAGTGATAGTTTGACATATATTTGGCTTCTGTTTGCATTAAAATGAGCCTGAATCTTCATGCAGGCTTAAAAAGACAGCTGTCCATACTTCAGCAGCCATGAAGCCAGGATATCTAGATGTAGACCTGTCACCAGTGAGCTATGTGAGCTGGGGCAAATCATATAACCTCCATGGGCCTCATTTATAATGGAAATGTGTTGAAACAGGCCATCTCTGAGGATGCCTATAACTCTACTAGGCATCCTGTGCACAGAAAATCCTCACCTGCGAGCAAATGAAAAATAATGAATTCATAATACACAATATCACATCACTGCTGTAAACTACAAACACTGCCCAAAATGCATGTCAATTTTGCTATCAGCCAGATCACACAATATATACAGATCTCTAAGAAAAGTAGAACTTCCATTTCATTCTAGATTTCATAGAGCTCAAAATCTAGAGAGGGAATCAGAAATGCACTGAGTTTTCCCTGCTCCTCCCAAGGGCTAGATGGTAAAACCTTGGTCATTATTAGAGAATTAATACCATGTTCAACACCTATGACATTATTCTAGACCTCTGGCAAAAATTAAGTGTTCTCTTCAATTCTATATATAGTTTTACATATGAGCATCAAAAAATTTTTGAAATCAAGGTTAATTTACAAATCTAAAGTATGCAGATTGATGACATCTTATATTTGTCCACAGACATAGAAGCCATACCCCTACCAAGACACACATTTCATCAAGGCAGATAGGCCTATCATGGTCTGCCCACTACTGAGGGATTTTCCAAAATATCAGAGGTAAAGTATGAGAAACCCCAGGTAAAACTGGGGTAGCCAGTAACCTGAATACCTTCCCAGACACTCCCTGTCCCAGCCCAATTTAACCTATAGTCAACCTTTAGACTGCTTTTAGGACAGATGATATTTTCTGTCCAAGGAATCTACATAAATGGAGTCGTGTTTTTTGTGTGACTGGATTCCTCCAATCTGAAATCCATGACGCTGAACTCCATGATGTTACACATACCAGAAGTTTGAGCACTATTCTAGCATATGGCTGGGACTGAAAATTATTTATTCATTCACCTGCTCACAAGCATTTGGGGTTGTTTCTACTTCAGAGTTATTTAAGAATAAAGCTGTAACCAGAATTCTCATAAGAGTCTGTTTATGGATATCAGTTTTTATTTCTCTTGAGTAAATAACTAAGAATAAAACTGCTGGATCATTAGGGACGTACGTGTTTAAAATCAAGACGCACTGCCAGACCAATAATCTACAGCAGCCGTCTAACGTGAGGCACATCCCCACAAATGCTTCATGAGGATTTCAGTTGCTTTTCATTCTTACCAACATTTGTTATTAGCAGAGGTTTTTTTTAATTTTAGTGATTCTAACAGGTAAAGAATGATATCTGATTGTGGTTTTCTAATTCCGTAAGGATTGATGATATGGATCACTTTTCTGATAACTGTATGCCATGAGAAATATTTGTTCTAATACTACAGAATATTTTACACATTATATTTTAGAATAACTTGCCTTTTGATGAGCACAAATTTTAATCCTAGTGAAATTCCTATCAGTTTTTCATTTTATGGTTAGCTGTTTCTGATCCCATCTGAAAAAGTTTTGACCTAAAACCCAGAAGATATTCTGCTATATTTTCTTTAAGGAAAAAGAGATTTTACTTTCCTATGCAATTCTTTTTGAATCTTGTTTAAAAAATCAACTGCTGACATATTATTCAGAACTGTCTACTATGATCCAATAATCCCTTTGTCTATCTTCACGCCAATAACACTTTCTTATTACAATAATTTTACATTAAGTCTAAAATATACAGCCTATATCCTCTGACTTTGTTCTTTTAGGACAAGTATGCTGTCCATGCTACATCTAGTTTATTTTAAAATATTTTATAAAAACAGCTTCTTGATCTCCATTTAAAAAATACAAGGTTCATGATTGAGACTATATTGAATTTATAATTAGTATTGGGAAAATGAGTATCTTAACAATCACTGACTCTTCCAATTGATAATTTTGGTATCCCTCTCCAATTACTTCTTCATGTTTTGCCATTTTTCAGGTAGGGATTACATTTTTAGAAATGTATTCATGTATCATGGGGTTTTCTGTTACATACATTATTTTTTAAATTTCATTTTCAAACTGTTAGGTGTTAGTATATAGAAATATCATATACTTTTTAAATATTAAGTAGTATCTTGCAATCTTGGCAACTTGATTGACTAGTTCCAATATTTTCATTGGTGTGGTAGACTTTTTAGGATTTTATTGAACATGTACACCATGCAAAGATAGATATGAAAACAAGAATAATTTTACTTCTTCAATTCCAATTTTTATTCCTTTAATTTTTTTTATCTTATTGTTCTGGTAAGGACTGAAAGAAAAATAATAAACACAGTGGCAAAGTGGACATATGTACCCAGTTTCTTACCTTGGAAAAAGAAGATCAGACTTTCCCCTGAAGTGTGTGACATTAACTGTAGGGTTTCTATACATTGTCCTTCCTCAGCCTGAACAGTTCTAAACCTTAGTTTATGGAGTGTGTCCACCTAAGTAAGTGCTGAATTTGTCAAAGGATGCTTCTTCAGCAATTGAAACAATATGCCATGTCTCCTTTAATTTGCTAATGTGGTAAGTTCCAATGGCTGATTTTCAATGGTTAAAAATAAAACATATTCCAGCCCACAAAGAACAAGTCTGGGGCTGGGGATTTAGCTCAGCAGCATAAGCGCCTGCCTTGCAAGCATGTAGTCATGAATTCAATCCCTGGTACTGATTTAAAAAAAAAAAAAAACAGAAGAACAAGTCTGGGAGATACAGTCATGGAAGAAAAAGCAAGTCACATACCTAAAATTTCCAAGAGGATAGCAACTGAAGTAAAGGAACAACTTCATGAGACTTTCAAAGCAATCAAATCAGAAATAATGTCTCAGGTAAAAGAAGAAGTCACAAACTAAATGAAAGAATTGCTCAGCATATCTAAAGAAGAATTAGATAAAAAAAAGAGCATAGGGAAATGATGGAAACCTTGAATGAACAATATAAAAAGGAATTATAATGCATAAAACAGATTCAAAGAGATATCCAGGAAATTAAAAAGTCAATTGAAAGCTGGCAAAACTGCTTGAAAGAGACTGAAGATAGACTTTCAAACCTTGAAGACAGGATTGCACTAGCAATTGTGAAAGGAAAGATCTCTTAAATATAACAAGGAATCAGGAAACAACTCAATGCCTGCAAGATGACGCAAAGAAGCATAATTTAAGAGTGACAGGTGTTGGTGAAGAAACAGGGGTTAACACAAATGAAATCAAAAGGCTATTTACAGAAGTAATAGCAAAAAACTTCCCAAACATGGGAAATAGATCTGGCATGCAGATAAGTAAGGCATATAGGACTCCAACTAGCCATAACCAAAGTAAATCTATACCCAGACATAATAATCAAGATCCCAGAAATTCAGCACAAGAACAGAATATTAAAAGCTGTTAGAGAAAAGAAATAGATCACCTATAAAGGAAAACCAATCAGAATCACGGCAGACTTGTCAACACAAACCATCAAGTCAAGAAGAGTTTGGAGTGAAGTATTTCAGATCCTAAAGGAAAACAACTTCCAACCCAGATTGAAGTACCCTGCAAAACTATCTTTCAAAATTGATAGAAAAATAAAATACTTCCATGATAAAGAACAACTGAAGGAATTCATGATCACCAAACCACCCTACAGAGAGTTCTGAAGGATATTCTAGAAAGCGATAGATGACTATGGTTCCAGTAACAGCAGCAGAGGAGGATCACCAAACAAGACAGGCAATTGAATAAAGAGAGAAAGTGGAGGGCTAACAGCAGGAGGATAGCATGGCAGAGACAAATCAACGTATGCTGGTTGTAATCATTAATGTAGGTGGCTTCAGGTCAGCAATAAAAAGGAACACAGGGAGAGTGGATCAAGAAACAAGATCCATTGATATACTGTATAAAAGAAACACATCTAACTGGAACAGAAATTCACAGACTGAAAATCAAAGGAAAGAAAACAATTGTTCCAAGCAACAGGAGACCAGAAAAAAAGCAAGGGTAACCACAGAATAGATAAGAAAGTTATGGTATTTTCATACAATGGAAAGCTACCCAGCTATAAAGAAGAATAATCTCGAGGTTCTTGAAGGTAAATGGATGCAACTGGAGATCATGTTCATGGGCAAAACAGTTTGAAGTCATTTGGGTGAATTCTAACATAAAAAATAGAATAGACATTGTAAAAGCGATAAGGGAGGAAACACCTGGGAGGGGAAAGTGATAACTACTATTAATTTATTACTGTCTTGAATTCTTGTATTGCTTTCACAATTTTGTTAAGTCTGGCTTTGTTCTGTCTTGTTTTGTCAGATTTTACTGTGTCTGATGGTATGGGCAGCTATTTTGAACATAATGGTAATCATGGTTGGTTTCTTATTATCTTGTTTTGAAGTCTTAAAATGCTTTCACTCATTTGTTTAATTTGTTTAAATAGTTTTATTCTGTTTTGTTATGTTTAATTTTTATTATGTGTGATGGTATAAACAGCTATTTTGAAGAAAAAGAGACATTATGGTAGCCATTGCTGATTTCCTATCATCTTGTTGTGAAGTCCTATAATGCTTTTATTCTTTTGTTTTGATTGGTTCTATTCTGTTGTGTTTTATTTTATTTTATTTTATTATGTGTGATAGTATGGACAACTGTTTTGAAGAAAATGAAATAGTGTAGTAATCATTGTTCATTTCCTATTAGCTGGCTTTGAAGTCTTGTAATGCTTTCATTCTTTTGATTGGCTTTATACTATTTTTTTATTTTTTATATTATTGTGTATGATGGTATAGACAACTATTTCAAAGAAAACAAGAGATGTAGTAGCCACTGTTGATATCCTGTTGTCTTGTTTTGAAGTCCTACATTGCTTGCATTGTTCTATTCTGATTTGCTTTGTTTTGTTTTGCTTTGTTTTATTCTCTTTAAAATAAAAAATTTTTTTTAAATATTTTTAGTTTAAATGTGCATTGTTCATGCTATATTATATATATTGATAAAGGTAAGTTGAATAATGTTTTGTTTTCATAGTTTATACTTATGCACATAATTCCATTGAGCTAAAGCATTCTGTCCTCCTCATGTCTCTGCAAATCAGATCTACTGGCTTGTGGCATAAAATGGGAGTGCAGAAGGATTTCCTCTTGCTAATTTTCTGAATGAGTTTCTGTAATGGTGGTACAAACTCTTGCTTAAAATGTTAATATATTTAACATTTTAATGAATGTTAATATATTTAACAGTGAAGTCATCTGGGCCTGAAATTTCCTTCATGGAAAGTTTTTAATTGAGAATTTAAATTCTTTGACTCATATCTGACCATCCATCTGTTCTATTTGTTCTTGTGTCAATTTTGGTATCATATCACCTTCAAAATATTTGTCGATTTTATCTAAGATGTCAAATTTATTGAAATTATTATTTTCATAATATTCTGTTATCCTTTCAGTATCTGTAGAATCTGCAGTGATACCACTTCTTTTGTTCTAATTATTGATAATTTGCCCTTATTATTTTCCTAATTGGACTAGTTACAATTTATTAATTTTATTATTAATTTTTTCAAAGAACTACTGTTGCTTTCACTGACTTCATGCATTCCTTTTCTTATTCTGTTTCATTAATATCTACTCTATGTTATTCCTCCTGTTTTCTCTGGGTATATCTTGCTCTTCTTTAATGTAGAAGCTATATTAGTAATTTTAAACCATTCAAAATTTAAATATAAGCATTTACAGTTCTACAAATAATGATTAGAGTTGACTAACAAAATTATCTAATTTTGCAATAGATTTCTTTTTTCCCCTCTTGTTTGTTTGTTCTATCAAACATTGAAACTATCAAGCTGTAATGAGGAATTATATAGTTCTCCCTTTAATATGCTAGTTTATTCTGAAGCTAGGTTTTTAAATGCATTTATTTAGGACTGCTATGCACTCTTGATAACTTGATCTTTCTATCATTATAAACTGCCCTATCTCTTCTATCTAGAAAGTCTATTTGTTTCATACTAATACATCCACATCAATTTTCTAAACACTGTTGTTTATCTATGCATTTTGCCCATTTTTTACTTTTACCCAATGTAGATTTAATGTGTTTCTTGTAAAAAGCATATAGTTGGCATATTGCTTTCTTACAGTTTCACAACCTTCATTTTAAAATGTAATGTTTATTCTATTTTTATTTGATGTAATTCTTGATATAGAAAATTTAAGTTTATCACATTAACTATGTGTTCCTTCTTTTTCTTTTTTTAAGCAAGGTCTCACTATGTAGTTTAGTTTGGCCTCAAATTGCAATCCTCCTACCTCACCCTCCCAAGTGATTTATTGTCCTTTTCTTTTCTTGATACACCTTCCTCTTTGGTTGGATTAAGTATCTTTATTCTTTCATTTTATGTCTTCTGGTTTATCATCCATACCTTAAATGGTTGTGTTAGAGTTTATAATATGTATCTTTAACTTACTACATTCTAAATTTATATAAAATTATAATATTTTCCATATAGCATAAGTACTTCTGTCTTATTGTATTTCCCCATCTATTCTTTGTATTTTTTGTTATACATTGTACCTGTATATACGCTATACAGTACAGAATTACATTATTGTTTCTTTAAACAGTCAATAGTCTTTAAAGAAGTTAAAAAATGAGGACAAATCTTTCATATGAATTCACTTATTTGGTGTTTCTTGGGTTTATCACTTTTATTTATTTATTTTTAAAAATTTTTTGTTACTGGGGATCAAACTCAAAACCTTGTGTTTGCCAGGTAGGTGCTTAGGGTGCTGAGCTAGATCCCTGGCCCTCATCACTCTTTTATATAGGTTTGAGTTTCAATGTGGTGCCAGTTCTGCTCTCTGGGCTCAGATCAAGCTGCCAGAAAACAGGGACTGTGTTCTGTCCACTACTTACCCAGTGAGTGCTTCCTACAGCCCTGCCTGAAACTTTAGAGGTGTTGACTTGAAGCACAAATCAAAGTACTCCCAGGACAGTCTGGCAAGTGCTTTATTAGAAATAAAAAGAAAGTACAGAAAACTCACAGAGAAAACAGCCCCCTCTGCCTAGTCATGCTCAGGAAAATTCTACAAGAATAGTAACACAGATCTCAAGGGTAAACAGATATTTTCCAAAAGGTTAAATGAAAGAACAATACTTTAAGAAAAAGAACAGTTTTAGAAAAAGAGATGTGAAAGCTCATGGGAGTAAACTTCCTGACACTGCTAGTGATGGCAAAGAGCACCAGGACCTTTCTGGTCAATGTGGTGAAGCTGGGGGCCAGAGGAACTAAAGAGCAGGGTCAACTCAAGAGCTTTAAACACTCTGCATGTACCAGGAGGGACTGTGACTTCATCTTGGCAAAGTCTGTAGGGGGCAGCAACATGGGGACATCAGTTTCTAGAGGATGCAGCAGAAGCAATATTGATGGTTGGGGACCAATTAGGTACCTCTTCCCACAGAGACTGGAATATGAAATGGGACACACAGGGTAATCACACTTTAATGCTTCAATCCATAGATTTTGGTGACAAATTAGATTTTAAAATAATGGCAAAAGAAGATTGGAATGAAATCTCAATCTCAGAAGTAGGGATCTGAAATATTCAGGCCAGAAGAAGACAGCAAGGGCTACAGAGTTGGGATCAGGACCCAACTAGCACTTCAGTTAACAACCAACTCTTCCAGTCTACTTGCAGCCTACCACATGGCAGCACTTTTCTCACCTTAAATTGTCATTTGGAATTGCAGGGCCCATGACATGGAAGCCAAATATCAATAGGGGAAAAAAGATTTCAGTAACAACCTGTGCTACTTCCAAGAATTATTTAAATGGGTAATGTCAGCAGGAGATGAGGGGATGGGAAAGACAGACACAGCAGGTTTATGATGGAGCAGATCTGAGACACAGAAAGGGCCTGCCATACCCTAATGTCATTTGGCAGCATTCTGGCCAAATCTTCCCTTGGGGCAAGTGCTTTAATGCTTTATACAAATTCAAAACAGAGGCAGGCCCTGGCAGTGAAGATTATTACTCTGAGGACTGAAAAAGTGATAGATGATGAAATGTGATGCTAAAAGGCCCAGCTAAGCCTTTAATTCAGGCTAAAGCCATTTGCCAATGTCTGGGAAGAAAAATAGTCTTTCCTATAAACCAAAGCCACACTTATTATTTAGGGCTGTATCACTTTAAATGGATTTTTATGACAACATTAACATGGGCAACAACACAGCTCTGTTTTATGCTGTGAAATAATGGGAAGACTGGTGGGAGGGGCTGCCTGTGATGCTCCCCTCCCCACCTGCCTCATGTTCAGGAACAAACAGGTAAATATTTTCACCACTGCGGCTTAGCTCTGATGTAGGGAGCAGCATGATAGCTTCATGGCTGCCGCTCCATCTCTCCCTCCTGTAGGCATCCAGTGCGTCGGCCTACATTTCCCAGGATCCTCTCGCCCCACCCAGGAAATGACAGCGACCCATCCGTAACTTCCCGCCCCTGCTTCTTTATAAGCCAGGAGCATTGTTCAATAAAACGAGGTTTGATTGGGAAACTTCAATTTGCCTCCGTCTCTCTCTCTTCACCCTGCCCCCGCCCCGTTTTCCTTCCTCTAGGGGAAAACCCATGCATTGGTCTGCAGGCCGGATCAAGTGGCACCCAACATGGGGCCCCAATACGAGGAGGTCAACGAAGGATCATTCACAGAGGAAAAGCCATGGCCACGGTACCTGGGGGGACTCCGTCCCTGTGATCTGTACAGACGACTGCCTGACCTCGTCCGAATCACGGTAAGTGAACGTAATCGGCATGGGTCAAGCGTTAAGTGAACACGAATTGTTCGTTGCCGGCCTTAGTAAGGCCCTCAAAGCGAGAGGGATAAAGGTTAAAACTAAAGATTTATTGCAGTATTTTCAATTTATACATAAGGTGTGCCCCTGGTTCCCTCCGGAGGGCTCCATTGATACTAAATGATGGGAAAGAGTAGGTGATGCTCTTAAAGATTATTATAAAACTTTTGGTCCTGGAGAAGGTACCAGTAATTTCTTTTTCATATTGGACTCTAATTTCTGAATTACTGACTCAACGTCATACAGACCCCAAAATTGATGAGACACTAACTCAGGGTGAGGCTGCATTACGCTCCTCCTGCAATCCTTCCCCAAAGCCACCATCGGACACATCCAGTGTGCCCAGTCACACTAGTTCTGTGATCCTTGATATCCCAGAGCCACTACAAGATGGCGATTTACCGCCACCTTCTCTTTCTGGAGGACACGAGGACTCCAAAAATGGCGCTGCTCTGCCCGATATTCAAAATAAAAGAGGACCTCTCAGGTTACATCCGCCTGTGCGCTGACATAGGCCCCGCCATCTTCATGCCCAAGTTAAGGCTGCAGCTGTAAGAGAGGTTCTTCTCGCACATAAACAAGGAGGAAAAACCAATAATGGTAAATGCTTCAACTGTGACCAAATAGGCCATTTTGTTAAGGATTGCCCCAAAGCCCCAGTCTCCAAATGCTAAACAAATGAAAAATCCTAATAGCCTATGTCCAAAATGCAAAAAGGGATATCATTGGGCTAGAGAATGCAAATCCAAATTTGACAAGGAAGGTAATCCCCTCCCCCAACAGGGAAACGGGATTCGGGGTCAGCCCCAGACCCCAAATCAAGGACAAGCCCCAGGGGCTATAAGGTTTGTCCCAGCACAAAACCACCCAATGCAAAACAATCCATTTCAGACCTCCTCCGCGCCACACCAGGAAGTGCAGGACTGGACCTCTGTTCCACCTCCAATACAATATTAACTTCTGACATGGGCACACAGGCCATCCCTACCGGGGTTTTTGGCCCTCTCCCCAATGATACATGTGGGCTAATTCTTGGACGTGGTAGCACAATACTAAAAGGTTTACAAGTTGTCCCAGGAATCATAGATAATGATTATACTGGGGAAATTACCGTTATGGCATCCTCCATTTCTGGCCTGGTTTCCATCACTCAGGGACAACGTATTGCCCAACTGGTGTTGCTGCCCTTAGTTAAAACTCCCAATACAACCATGG
>PVLA01016637.1:0-20063 GCA_004027455.1 Hydrochoerus hydrochaeris
CAAAGAAATAGACCTGAGGATCAATGGAACAGATTAGAAGATGCAAGCACAACTACAAAGACACTCAGCCACCTGATATTTGACAAAGCAGCTAAATATGTCCACTGGAAGAAGGATACTCTCTTTAATAAATGGTGTTGGAAAAATTGGCTCTCCACATGCCGAAGATTGAAACAAGACTCATGTCTATCACCATGCAAAACCTAAAGTCTAAATGGATCAAAGACTAAATATTAAAACAGAAACACTAAATCTACTGGAAGGCAAGGTAGGTAAAAGCCTTGGAGACATAGGGGTAGGCAGATAATTTGTGAACAAAACTCAAACTGCATGGGAAACACTTCAAAGTATCAACAACTGGAATCTCATATTATTGAAAAGCTTCCGCACTTCAGAAGAAATCAGCAACAGAGTGAAAAGAAAACCCACCAAGTGGGAAAGAATTTTAGCCAGCAATCCCTCAAAGGACTTATATCCAAAACATATAAAGAATTGAAAAACATCAAGCCCCCCAAATTCAAAGACCCTCTCCAAAAATGGGCATCTGAGATGAACACACAGTTCTCAGAAAAAGATATACACATGGGAAATAAATACATGAAGAAATGTTCGCCATCACTGGTCATTGGAGAAATGCAAATTAAAACAACATAGAGATTTCACATCACTCCAGACAGAATAGCTGCCATCAAGAAATCAACTGATAACAAATGTTGGTGAAGCTGCAGGGAAAAAGGAACACTGCTACACAGTTGGTAGGAATGTAGACTGGTGCAACCATTATGGAAATCCATGTGGAGAATTCTCAGAAGACTAGGATTGGAAGCCCCATTCAATCCAGCTATTTCCCTCCTGGGTATTTTCCACGAAGAACTGAAAAGTTCATATCACAGTGATATATGTGCACCCATGTTCATACCGGCACAATTTGTGATAGCTAAGTCTTGGAAACAACCAAGATACCCATCAAATGCAGAGCGGATGAAAAAGATGTGGCATATTTATACAATGCAATATTACTCAGCAAAAAAAATGGTGATCTTCACGCCTTCTTAAGTAAATGGAGACAACTTGAGACTATCCTCATTAGTGAAATAAATAAGAATCATATTTATAAAGATCATATTGTGTCTCTAGTGTACAAAGTAAAGAAGAACTACATGTGTAGTGAAACCAAAATGTGTAATTGCTATTGTAAAAAAGAGAGGAAAAGAAAGTGCTCTAAGGGATATAACTGCATGTATGTTTGAGTGTGTAAAATAGATGACCATATTGCCTAATTGTTGTTGGATCTTTGAGCAGAACTGTTTGCAGTCTCACTGTTTGAATGTCCACTATGTATTCTTTAACTTTGTAACTTGAACAACTGCATCCAAAGTGAAAATATCCACTGGTGATTTCTTGGTGAGTTTTTTTCTCTTTTTCTTTCTTTTTCTTTCTTTTAGAATTCTGTATTGTTGATACCCTTTTTCTGTTTTCCTTTTTTCTTCTCTTTAAATAAAATTTTAAAAATGTATAATTGCTATTGTGAAAAAGAGGAAATATTAATCGCTATAAAAGTTATAGCTGCATGTATGTTTAAGTGTGTGGGATTGATAACCATATTTCTAGGTTCTTGTTGGATTGTTGAACAGATCTGTTTGCACTCTCACTGCTTGAGTGTCCACTTTGTGTGCTTTAATTTTGTAACTTGAAAAACTATTTCTAAAAGAACAATATGTAATTTATCAACTAGTGATTTCTTACTGTTTATCTTTTTGGGTTTTTTTTAAATTCTGTAATATTTCTATCCTTTTTCTGTTTTTTTCTCTTTAAATAAATAAAATTTTAAAAAAGAAGAGGAACATTCACAAAAAAAGAAAAAGAAAAATGGGCTCAGGGCTGGGGATTTAGCTCAGCAGCATTAGCACCTGCCTTGCAAGCGCACAGTGGTGAGTTCGGTTCCCATACCAAAAAAAAAAAAATGGGCTGTCTTGATAAAAGTTACAGATATGTGATCTTCAAATATTATTACTGGAATTGCATCTGTAGGAAATTGTTATTAATAATTAGAATTAGGGCCAGAAAATATATAATTAGAGAGATTTCTATGAAAATCTTGAAAGAACTCTGAAAAAAACACTCATTTACTCTTCAGATGCAAATAATTACTAAATTATCCCACTCAGCTGAAAATGTACCTATAATGAGAATACACATAAGAACATTATTGATTGAAATTTGATCTTCATGAGGCAAAAATTAAATATCACAACAGCAATTTATTAGAATACAGTATCATCTTTAGATTTAAAATAAATATCTTTGTAAAAAGACATCTTTTCATTGCTGCCAAACTGGATAAATTCTAAAAAGAGTTGAAGTTTATGAAATTCAGTAAGATATTTCACTAGAAGAATGAACATATAAATTCATATTTAAAAAGGAAAATTGTTTGTACTTTGATTTAATAACTTTATTTTCTTTTACAGAAAATTAGAAGTGTAGAATGTTGAATGACTGCAATGTAAGAATCTCTCTTACAAAAATTGAGACTTCTGCCTAACTATATTAAAATAGTTAGCACAGATAGCACAGATTTTTAGACAAAATCTTAGAAGATATAGCATTTTGCATTAGAAACAATAGAGCAGATAAACCGTACCAAGTAACATTTTCACTTGTTAATGCAAGGCTTAAGAAGTATAAGTGCAGTCTAAACTCTACTGTTTCATGTTTGTTAGAATTGAGAGTACAGGAAGTAAAGAAGACATTGTGGTCATAGCATAATTCATTTGATCATACTTACATGTGTGGAATTAAAAGGAGAAAATCTACATTTCTTGTCTTTGTCACTTTCTTGTCATGAGACACAGGATCCAGCACTCACAACCTAAAGTGATAAAGGTTTATTTTGCTTCATATTTCAGTCCCTTGTCAGCCATTTCCAAAGTAGAGACACTAGAGGATCATGGAGAAGGAAATATCTGTTCATATAATGGCATCTAGGAAGCAAAGAAGAAGCAAGGAAATAGAGGGAGATATACTCTTCCAGATGCAGCCCCCAGGCCTGACTTTTAACAGCAATTCAGTCATAGAATCACCATGGTCTAATTCTCTTCCAAAAGCCTTGCCTAAGACCATAATGAAGCTTTAAGGGCTATCTAGATATAAGCTATAAAATTCTATATTTGACCCTTAAAATACTGATGTGCATCTTTTTATACAAAATACATTTAGTCCATCACTAAGAGTTGTCAAAATCTTAACAATTTTGGCAGGATTGGAAAGCTGAAGTCCAAAATTTCCTCTGAGACTTGAAATTCTTAGCTGTAAGTCTCTATAGAAAACTAAAAAGAAAGCTAAATACTTTCAACGTTCAATAGTGCTGGATAAGCATTACCATTGCAAAATAGAGAAATTAGTGAATAAAAAACAATGAGACCAAAGGAAGAGCAAAACCCAACAGGACAAAAGTAAATCATACAGTTTCATGTCCAACACATAGGGCAAAGATGTAAACTCCAAAGAGCTTGATGGCCCTTCCCCTACTACAATGCTAGTTGTAGCTATTGCTATTTCTCCCTTAATGTGCCTTTGCTGCTTTACTTAGCTGACATTTTATATTCTTGTCATTTCCAACTTCATGGAATCTCCACTAAAGTTTTGGCTTCACCTATACAACTTCATGAACTATATTCGCAGTGGTGCACTGCCAGTTTTCCTAGGCTGTCTTCTGAAATCTGTGTGGATACGTCTTGACCACACAACTCTTACATTATTCATACCTTTAAAATGAACACAATATGGATAATAACAAGTTCTGCTGCTAGCTCAAACAGTAGCTGGGATCCATAGAACCATGCCTATAGAGAACTCTAAGTGCCTGTGTGATTGAGCTCCAAGTAACTAGAGTAAAACTTTGATTTGTGACACTAATTTCTCTTGCTTGTCATACAAAACACTTGTATATCAGATCTGAGAGAGAGAGAGAGATTAAAAGAGAGAGGGAAAGTGAGAGAGAGAGAGAGAGAAGCAGTTGTGGTCATGTGGCATTCAATTTGATGCACTACTTGAATTGTAAGACATTGCTCATTTATTAAGTTAAAATTTCTTAGAAATATTTGTTCATTTGTTGGACACACACAGACCAAGTTATTTACAATCCAAGGTGTGACTGTATTTCCTAGCTGACTCTGAATGAACTGGGTTCCTTGGGATGCTCTTCTCATAGCAAAGACTTTCACTTTTGCAGGGAAAATCTCAGTGTCTTGATGGTTCCTAAAATGTTCTCAAGGTATCCTCCCTACAGTTGTGACACAAAGTATCCTGCTTCTTTTAATGCTAATTTTAGCAACCAAGTTGACCTAGGTCAAACTTTTATACATGCCAATATACAGGAGGAGTTTCCTTTGTAAGGCAACTGAAACCTTTAAAAATTTCTTGAATGCACTGTTTGCTCTTGATTCTCAATGTAGAGCTGACTGAAAGCTTCCAACAATACCTGGGCCATGGCCTGAACATTGAAATGTCCAAAACAAATTAATTAGTGCACCATCTCTAACCTCAGCCTCCCACAAAGACTCATGCTATGTTCACATTTCAGTCCACTGTTGTCAGGCTCTAAATAAGATACACCATGGTAGAGGGGCATCACAGGGGGAAAGCTTCTGATGCCATGGTGGCCAGGAAGCATAGAGAGAAAGAAAGGAAGAAAGAAAGAAAGAAAGAAAGAAAGAAAGAAAGAAAGAAAGAAAGAAAGAAATCGTCCTCCAGAGTATTCCTCAAATGGCCTACCACCCCCCCACACACACACACACACAACCTTCCAAGTGCAAGTCAGCAACTGCCCTACCATGGTCCAATTCTCTTCTAAAAGCCCAGCCTATGAGTACATGAAGCTCTTCGGGAACATCCAGATATAAACCATAACTTCTGTGAAAGTGGATATTGAATTACTTCTAATTTAATAGGGAGTAATGAAATTACCATTCCTCTGTGTCCAGAGAATCTAGAACAAAATTCAGAACACCCCAGTTATACTAGTTTTCCATAATATTCTTCTTCCACATTTTCATGAAGAAAAATGAGCTCATTTCTACATCTAAAAATTGCATATGCTTTTGCCAAAGGCACAGATTTTTCAAATATTTAAAAAAGTCAATTCCAAGGTGAGTATGGTGGCAAACATCTATAACCACAACATTCTGAAAGGCTGAGGCAGCAGAATTCAAGTTCAAGTCCAGGCTGGGCAATATAGTGACTTAATGAGACCTTGTTTCAAAAGAGTAATAAGAATATTGGGAATATAGCTACTGGTGATGACTCTGGGTTCAGTTCCTAGCAACATGCACACACACACACACACACACGCATATGCACACATGCACACACGCATGATTTCCAAACTGTTCTTTGGTGTCTAGTATTGAAAGTTATTGTAGTTCTTCTAACATTAGTTAATATTTCTGAAATACAGCACATTCATCCATTAATCTGTGAATTATTTTCTTGATGAATCACAACTCTTATTTAAATATAATATTCATTTGTCTCCTAACAATTATATTTTAAAAGTATAAATACTTTCTCAATACTAACTTAAGGCTTTTAATCTAAAGACAGAATTTTTTTTTCTTTTTTAACATAGACTTGACTGCTCTTAGGATGATTTGATTTAGTAGTAACTATTTCACTCATATGCACATCTAAACACACAGAAATTACAACACTGATTCTATGTGCTCTTGAAATTTCATAACATCATTGACGAAGAATTCTTATCTATTGTATTATTTCAGTAACCATTTTGCTTAGTTCCTACATGAGTAATACTTTGATTTAATTATATAATTTACTCAAGTTCAATTTTTGTGGTATAAATGTATAGCTACTATGTTTGAAAATATTTAAAACACTTTGCTAACATACTGTTATGTCATCCCTGGAGTTCGTTATGGTGATTAAAAATACATGAAAAAACAGAAAAGCAAAAAGAAACTACGACTCAGAAAAAAATACATTTTTAAAAGTTTATTGCAGAAACTTTTAGTTACATATTTTGAAATTTCAGCATCATATAAGGTGATAAAATTCAGAATACCAATACGTATAATGCTTAGATTTATTATAAAACATATTTATGAGAAGAACATAGGTTCTAGAATCAAACAGTCCAGTATCCAATGTTGATAAACATGTGTAGGTGCTTCTGTATTAAAATTGTATACTGTACTGTTTCTGTTTATGTAAAACTGTTTTGATATAGTTATTTTGTTTGTGATATATTTTTGTGTCAATATTTGAATAAAAGTCCAAGGTATTCAAATAGCATTAACCATTTTCTAAGTGTACCTTTAAGAAATATCCACAAAATTTGTGTTAAAACAAAGGAAAATGCTTTCACATAAATTATTATTTCCTTGTGGAGTATATTTGTCCCACATAACGGTGGCTGGAAATCAAACAGTGCATATAACCAGAGTAGTACGTGTACTCCATCCATGGCAGAATCAGCCAGTAGGCAGCTGGACGAGAAAGAAATTGATTCCAGAAAGTTCTCAGTGAAAAGTATATACTTGGACATGCTACACATATTAATATGAGCTTCTTCCTCTTACTTTATTCTTAAAATCATTAAGCAAGTATAGGAGATAAAATATACTAGAGATTTGACTTCCACATTTAGTATGCAGGCTTTGTTTGAATTCAAACAAATTATTAAAAAATAACTTTTATGTAATCATGAAAATATAATGTGATTTTAATATGAAGTAACATTTAAGGATTTATTGAGTGATACATTAGATGTAATTGCATGGGTGACACTCACACATACAATATGTATGTGTGTAGTATGTACGTGTACTTCTGTCAGAGATATAGATTAAAGTATTAATAGTTTGAAAGTAAATCTACAATTCACCATAAAAGACCATAAAAGAAAAATTAATAATTAAAAATAATATGAGGGAAAGGAGAAAAGAAAGGAGTGAAAAATTATAGGTCCTATAAACATATGTATGAGTATATATATATATATACAAGGTAGCTAACTGTACTACTAATCTCTGTCAGTTCATCAAAGAGAACAGTTTATACTTTCATTGTTAGACAGTTTGACCATTTTTATGCTTATATCCTGTAATCTGAACAACTTTAAAGATAAAAATATGCAATATATAAACCAATGTTAATATATTATTTTGTTTTTGAAATTCTGTATCATCGTTTTTATTCTTTTATTATTTTTAAAATAAAAAAGCCAAACCAAAAAGCAAATTAAGGTGTGAGTAAATGAAGTAAAAAAGAAACATTGGTCTAACAATGATGTATGTTGAAAGTTGCTTACAGAAACACAAGACTTATTATTCTTTGTAGGTTAGTGTATAATTGAACTGTTGATCGATAAAATGTTTTGTTTATTTATAAAAGGAACAATAAACAGACCCAGTAGACAGGGAAGAGTTCTAGTAGACACTACACGGCTAGATAGAAAATAAGCTACTTCAAGACATTGTTGCTCAGGGAAGTAAGTGCAGAATAGTCTACAGTTATCAGTAGGTCAGTAAAGCCAAGAATTTTGGGATTCCATTAAAGTAACTCAGAGGGAAGGAAGCTTGTTTTTGGCACTGTCCATTTTCTAAGGTATCTTCTCAGAGACAGACACCAGGAGACAAGGGTATTTACTAAATTTGGAAAATAAAATTCCATTTTTTTATTTTTAGAGAGAGAAAAAATAAAACCTTTGAAAACATTCGTACAAAAAATACAGAGCACAGGGAATAATGTAAATACATGACATCTCATAGAAAAAACAAAATGTAAGAGAAGAGAGAACATTCTCTTAGAATTATTTTTGTTGGGAAAAGGAAATGAACATGGAATTTTATAAAAATAAGATCTATCCTCTTGAGATACACTTCACTTTGATGTCTTGTGAGCCCTTAATTCAAAATTATATTGTACTAATCACATCAACTCTTATGTTTTATGTTTCTCTTGCTGCTTTTAATATCATTCCAATAATTAAATTTAAAGTCTTGAGACACTTGTGATTTCACCTTTGTAACAAATCTTCTAGTACAATATTTCTTTTGTGCTACTTTCCTCATATGAGTTACAATTACTGGTCTTATTCAGAATTAAGTTTGTCTGCTTGTCTGAAACTCTCATTGCCATTTTTATCTCATAAAACATTACTTTTAATAATAAGCATTCCATATTTCCTATGAATGCAATCTACTTTCTTTAAATGTCATAGAGTAGAGGGTTTATGCACAAATTAAGGGTTATCTCAATTATTTAGCCATTTACCTTGAATTTTCTTCTTTTCACTACGTTGAAATAGCAGTTACCCCAGATGCCTTAGAAAAGATGGATTACTTTCAGGGAGTTGTGGTACACACCTATAATCTCAGCAGTCAAGAGACTGAGGCAGGAGGATCACTCAGAGTTCGAGGCCAGCCCGAATTACATTTAAAGACCATGTCTCAAAAAAACAAAGGAAGATAAAAAGAAAGCATGGGTGAAGGATGGTTCAGTCTATTGTTAATCTCTGGATAGCTTCATAAATCACTGCACATTCACTTTTCCCAGAATCTTCTGGTTAAAAAGAGCTAAATATTTCTATCTTATTTGAGCCACTGCTTTTGAAGAACACTCCGTTGAAATAGATTAAGCCATGATTTACCATAAGCACTATAAGTTAAGCATGTGCAAAATTAATTCTTATATTCTACGTTTCCATTCATATCTCCCTGATTTGGACTTAATGTATATGGATTCTTCCTCATTTACACTTGGAGGATTCTATTACATGACCCCGAATCTCTACCAAATAAAATTCATGTTTCTACCCTGTCCATTTCCTTGGTTATATGTTCCAATATCAGATTATTTTGCAAGAGCCAATCAAAGGACTTAATTTAGTTTCCACAGTATATTTTATACTTTCCCAGATCTTAAAAGCCTTCTAGAAATAATCTGGCATTATTTATTTTTCTCCAAGTTTGACCCATAAAATTTCTGCCAGTTTTTCAAGATGCAGACCAAGTACTGTTATAGCACAGCTTTCCTGAATAATTTGCTCTCCACTTCAATCATATATCATGTATCTATCCATGAAATAAACACTTACTTAGATATTATCTCTACACCAAAATCATGATTGGTTTGGGGAATTGTAGGAGAATGGTGCATTACTGCTTTGAAAATATCTTTCAACAGTTTATCTCTTTGTTTTACTGAATATTTTAGTTGTCACACTCTATATTTAGTTAACATTGTTTGTTAACATGATCAACTTTTATTTCTCACTTCTTGGAGGCTAGAAATAACAGCTTGCTTATTTTAATCTCTGAACTATTTAACAAAGAATTTAATTTATTTTAGCTACTGAGTGAACAAGCTGGCAAGAGACTCTAGAGATGGATGGAAGAGTGGGGCAGCAGAAGATGAACCAAAAACAATAAAAAGTACTGTGTATATGTAGCAATTCCCCATGATGAATGTAATCATTATATACTAATAATATATTAAAAACGAAATAAAATTAGTGAATGAAATAAGTCATATTTTCAGTATTTTCTAATACATAGTTCTTAAGTTACAGTTCTGTGACTCACTACTCTCAAAACAAACTTGTTTCATCGTGTACTACATTATTTACTTTAAATTTTGTTATTGCTACCCAAAAGAGTAACATTTATAATTTATGTCTAGAAATATTTTTCAATAGAATGGTTTCTGAGATATTTTAATGTAAAGTATAAAAAGAAACAAGCCCTGTAAATAGTTACACGTATTTCATAGTTAATCTGACATGTCATTAAACACAGTCTATGAAATAGAAATGTATAAGACCACAAAAGTGAAGAGTATGGGAGTAGAGACATCAACAGGCAAAAAATGACAAGGCTTTGTAAAATGGAAACCATATCTAAAAGTAGTGTTAATGAATCAGTAAGGTTATTTGTCACTTAGAATACCTATGGAATTAATGCAAATAATGGCTAGTAGATGAGTCCTACAGAACCTGGAAGAAATTTCTAATGCAGAAAGTTTACATAAAGAGAGCTTTGGTGCTACAAATCTGTAATTCCAACATTAAGTAAAGGAGACTGAGGCATAAATATCACAAGCTCAAGGCCAGGCTAAGGTATATAGGGAGATCCTATCTAAAAATATAAAAATGCCAGTGCAAAATAGAGGACTGGACTGAGAATTTCTGCTGATAATATATTAACAAAAGCCAGTATCTCTATCTACACTCACAATTACTTCTTTTTCTTCTTATGAATAAGTTATTGCATCCACATTTTGCCACAATTTCAAATATGTCCCTTGAAGTAAGTTCAAGAAGTTCTGAGATGTTAGATATTCAGTACTGAAAAAAAAATCAGTATGAATTAGAACAGAATAACAGAAGCCCCTGGATGGTAAAGGGAGTTAAATAGAGACAGTGAAACTTATTATTGGCCAGGAATGTAGCTCAGAGATGCAGTACCTAAGTGGCAAGTGCAAGGCTCTGAGTTTATTTTCTGGTAAATGAAACAAAACAAAACAAAACAAAACAAAACAACAACAAAAAACTTAATATTGAGTATTTGTAAAAATTTGAAGATATAATAATTTTTAGGTGTAAAAATAACCATTTGATATTAGTCTGTTTTGAAACTGATTTCTATTTTTATTTTCTTATCTTTAAAATAAAAATGTCCATTTGATTGTCAAACTCTCTTAGCCATTCTCATTATTATTTCTAGTTTTAGTTTGTGTTTACAACATATAGTGTTTACACTCCCTATGGGTATTTAGTATGTGTACATGAAATTGGAGGGATTTTGTGGATGGGGAGGGGAAGAGGAATAAAACAATTTGAGATGTGCTAAACACATGTATCTACTCCCTAAGATCAACGTATACTTCAGGTACTGCAAACATGTACTGGTAAAACTTGTAAAATTTCATTTAAATTTATCATTGGAAGCTTACCAAATATCATAAGGATTGTGATATTGGATCAGTTTAAGAAGGGAAGATTGTCTTAGGATATTACCAGATTTAGTTTTTAACAATAATTACCCAGTTAAATATTGTTTCTTAATTATATATGATGAATAATAGATGATTCTCTCCAAAAATTAGTGGTTTAAAGCAAAAATAAACTTTTATTTTTCTCTCATAGAACCTGGAACTTGAAAAATATGGAGTACCTGGATAAGAAATTTTTGGCTTGGATCTATCATGAGACCACTGTGAAAATATTGGCCAGTGTGTCAGTCATCTGAAAACTTGATTGAGGCTACATTATTGACTTCCAAGCTAGCTCACTCACATGACTGGAGAGTTGGCATAAATATTTGTTGTGAGTTTCATTTCCTCCTTGCATAGGCCTCCCCTGGGGAGTGCTTATTGAAATCATCTATGGCTTCCTATAGAGCAGATGTGACCATTAATTTTATGTATCAAATTGCCTGGGGTATAGGGTGCCCAAATATTTGGTCAAACATTCCTAGGATTTCTGTTAAGGGGGTTTTGGATGAGATTAACATCTAAATTGCTAGACTGAGTGATTCATATTGCCTCCCATATGATTAAAGAATCTCATCTAATCAATCGAAGGTCTGAATAGAATGAAAAAGCTAAATAAGTGGAAATTCTGCCTGACTACTACCTTTGAAATAGGACACAGTAGTGTTTTCTACTGTATTAGTGACATTCCCATTGCTTGAATAAATATCACCACCTGCGACTTAAAGAAAGTGTTCCTTTTCACTCATGATTTCACAGGGTTTAGTCTATGTGTATTTGATTGGCTTCAAGGCAGATTACATGGTGGAAGGATATGGTGATTGGCTTCAAGGCAGATTGCATGGTGGAAGGATATGGTGATTGGCTTCAAGGCAGATTACATGCTGGAAGGATATGGTAGAAGACATTGGGTCAATATATTGTAGCCAGAAAGAGGGGGAAAAAGAGCTATGGATAAGAATATAGCCTTTTAGTTCACAACTTCAGTGATCTACCTCTTTTAACCAGGCCCCACCTTCTAACTGCATGTTCATCCATTAACTTATAAATGGATGAATTCATTGAGAAGTATGGTAGCCCATGATCCAATGATCTCCCAACAGTCCTACCATTGAAAGCATGACATTGCAGGGGTACAATTTAAGTTTAAACCATAATATCTACCTACTGATTCAAACTGAAACATCACTTTTTACTGTGTCTTTAGTTTGCCAACATTCAGAACTGCATAGTGAGCTCTTCAGGTTCTCATGCATTTGAATGCAAACTAGATTTAAAACATTATTCCTCCTGTAATTCCATTTTTGCTGACTCATTCTTCAGATCTTGGGATTTGTCTGCACTCTTAAATGCATGAGCCAATTTCATATGATAAATCATATATGTGTATGTGTTGATGTACACTTATATTCACACATCATATTGATCTATTTTTCCAGAGAATGCTAATACAACAAGCATCATATGATTAAAAAATTCAATTAAAGTAGTGGAAGGAGAAATGGATATTTAAAATTGTAAAAAATTAGATAAAATGATTGATAGGGAGATAAGTGGAGGATTATTGATATAAAACTGACTTGGTGCAAGAATAAAAATGTTATAAGATAGGATATATAAATCTGTAACTCAGCATAAATGAATGAAAGCCACAGACAAATTATAAAATTAATGTGCACAAATATTATATAATGTTATTTAGAAATAGGACAGTAACAATAAGAATAACTGAAAGCAGAACCTGTAAAAATAGTCTACAAGATGATATAAAGGCAAAATAATTATTGACATTCTGTACTATTTGTCTTTAAACACACATATTTGGCAAATTATTAAAAAATGATTTTCTAAGAACAAATAAGATGGACTATTTTTCAACAAAGCAGATTAAACAAAGTATTAACAAGTTTGTAAATCCTCATTTCATTTTTCTATATGGAAAACTTTTATTTTCTATGATTAAGGAACTAATTGCTAGGGTTGTTTCTTCCTTTCTGAAAATTAATGGAAGTTATATATTTCATTCAGATTGAATAATCCTGAAAATAGAAAATATTTTAGAGCATTCACTATACCAGTTACCATATTAAACTTTCTGAATGAATTAATATGCTTGTATGTTTAATCGCTAAGAATATTTTGTAACCTATTCAATTGTTCACAAGGTAGTAAGTAGCAAACTACAGACTCATGTGCAAGTCTTTGTGACCATGTCACAGAATATCTGTGTTTTGTGAAGAAAATTGTAGGGGTATTAATGGTGCTGGAAAGAAGGACCAGTTATAAAAAAAGAGATGGCATTATATATTTGGCAAAGTTATGAATTAATGATATTTAAGGCAGTAGACTCTTGGAAAATACTGATTTAAACAAATCTTTCCTCAAGAAGGGAAAGATAAAGTTATGGGGAATTTTATAACTATTTCTTAGACATGCATCCTACTTCTGTTCTACAAACCTAACAGAAAAATATTTCTAAAACAGAACTGACTGTTTCAAGTCTGTGTTACCATACTACCTTATTCATAACCTCATTTATCATTTACTATGCTGTGCAATGATGTCTCTTTGTGGTATCTTCCGCCTAAACCAGATTGTACAATATATAATGATGAAAAATATGTATTTTATGTTTGATTCTTTGTGCCTAGCAACATATCTTGCAAGAGGATTACCCTTAAAAAAACTAGATTAAATTTCAGAAAAAAATATGATTATGCTCAGACTCCCAAGATAACACTGTTGAATAAACATTTATTTAGTGCAAATGACGTGCCAGATACAGAGGTACCATTATTTTTCTTGGGAAGTTCACAAATTTTTTATTATTATTAAGTTTATTGGCACTGCTTAGATATACACAATAATCACATTCATCAGTGGAAATTTGTACCTGTCCAAAATATATCTTCATTCCTCTTTTTGGCCTATTCCCTTCTCTCCATTTAACTCCCTCTTTATTTACAAAGCTTTGTTTTCATTTTAACCTTCATTTCTCTTTTTTTTTCATTTTTCTTCCTTCCCTTTCCCGTCTACCTTCCCTAGTTCCCCTTTTTGAGAATTTATTCCTGCTTTACAATATCCAATATATATTTTAGTACTTATTGACACTTTCAGTTCCCACCAGATAGATAATATGATCTTAAAGGTTTGTCCAATTTGTTTCCCGTAAGAATATGGTCCCAAGGTCCATCCATTTAGCTATAAATGTCACAAGTTTATCATACTTTGTGTCTGAGTAGTACTCTATTATATTAAAAAGGCACATCTTTTTACCCATTTATCAGTTGATGAGCATTTGAGATTTTTGCAGTATTTAGCTATTACAAACTGTGCTGCTACAAGTATGGATGCACATATATCACTTTAAGTTCTTTGGGGAAGATATCAAGAAAGGGCATAGCTGGGTCAAATGGGACCTCTAGTCCTTGTATTTGAGGAATTTTCACACTGGTTTCCAAGGTAGTTTCACCAATCCACATTCCTATAGTGAAGAAGGGTTCCTTTTCCATTACATCCCTGCCAGCAGAGATGTTATTGGTTGATTTCCTGATAAGAGTCATTCTTCTGGAGTGATATGGAATTTCATCATTGTCTTAATTTGGATTTATCAAATGACAAGGGATGTTGAACATTTTTTCAAGTATTTATTAGCTGTTTCTACTTTGTCTGAGAAGCATGCATTCTTCTCAGATGCCAGTTTTTGAATTGGGCTTTTTTAAATTTGGGGCTGTGATTTTTTTTTTCAATTCTTTATAGGATCTAGGTATTAGTGCTTTGACTGAGGAACAACTGGATAAAAACTTCTCCCACACTGTGGGTTGTCTTTTCAATCTGTTGGTGATTTCTTTTGCTATGAGAAAGCTTTTTATTAAATGAGATATCAATTGTTGAATCTATGTAGTTTATTCCATGTAGTCAGGGTTTTGTTCACAAAGTCTTTGCCTACATCTAATGCCTTCAAGAATTCTAGCTATTTTATCTTGTAGTAGATTTAGTGTTTGTTTTAAGATTTAGATCTTTGATCCATTTTTATTTTACTTTACTGCATGATGATAAATGTGAATCTACTTTATGTTATTGGCATGTGAAAAGCCAGTTTGCTTAACACCACTTATTAAAGAGACTATATTTTTTCCAATAAAAGTGTTTGGGCCCTTTGCCAAAAATCAGGTGGCTGAGTGTGTTTGGATATGTTTCTGCAACTTCTAATCTATTCCACTTATCTTCAGGCCTTTTTTGCCAGTGCCATACTTGTTGTATCACAGTACCTCTGCAGTATAATTTCAAGTCAGGGATTTTGCTGCACTCTGCCTTGTCTTTGTTCCCTAGAATTGTTTTTGCTATTCCAAGTCTCATCTCTTTCCAAATGAATTGTAGAATTGTTTTTTTCTAGATTTGTGAGGTATGTTGTTGCTTAGGATTGCCTTGACTCTTGATAACAATTTTGGAAAAATAGTCATTTACACTAATTTGGGCCTTCCTACCCAACAGAAAATGATATGTTTTCCATTTTCTGAAATCCTCTTTGATCTCCCTTTTCAGAATACTGTACTTTTCAGTGTATAGAACTTTTACTACTTTGTTAGATTGATTCCTAAGTGTTTCATTTTTTGATGCTATTGTGAATGGATTGTTCCCCTAATTTGTCTCTCAGTGACTTTTTTTTAATTCGTGTATGGGAGTGCTATTGATTTTTGAGTGTTGGCTTTGTACCCAGCTATGTGACTGAATTTGATTATTAAATCTAGAGGTCTTTTGATGGAGTTTTTGGGATCTTCTATGTAGCGTGGTTGGAGCCATTGAAGCTGAATATACATGCAGGGCTGTGGCATGGCCAGGGCATGGCTGAACTGAGAATGAAGAGACACCTCAAAAAGCAAGACAAGCCACAGCTGAGGGCAACTGGTTCCAACCCCAATCAATAATCTAGAGATTGCAGCTGCAGGCATTTCACTCCTGTAGTGTAAGACACTTGGACACTTTCTCCTAGGATAGTTCTCCTAAATTAACAAAATCTATTACTTGGAAGGGTCCTTGAAGCCCTCCCAAGGTTCTGCTCAGGTTTCCTGTGTTTTCCAATCTAACACCTTCCTTTTTGAATACTAAATAAATACAGGCCACCTGGGGACATTGTTTGTCTTAGCCTCAATGTCTTGAACTGTGTAGAGGGTTTTGAACCTCCTGGAGCCCTAAAATCATACCACATGTCTCATTTATTTAAGCATTTGCTGTGTACTCATTTGGGAGATTGGAGATCAAGGCCAGGTTCCTGACAGAGTGTCATGCCATCATCAAGTAATGATATTTAATTTCTTACTTTCCTATCTTTATTCATTTTATTTCTTTCTTTTGTCTAATTTCTCTTGCTAATATTTGCATAACTATATTAGAGTGGTGATAGTGGATATCCTATCCTTGTTCCTGACTTTACAGTGAAATCTTCCCTTTTTTGGCCATTTAGTATAATGTTGGCTGTTGATTTGTCATAGATGACTTTTATCAGTTCCAATATTCTGTAGGGGTTTTATCATGAATGGGTGTTGGACTTTGTCAAATGCTTTTTCTGTGTCTACTGAGATGATCATTTTTTTTGTCTTTGGCTTTGTTCATATGGTGTATTGCATTTATTGATTTGTGTATGCTGAACTATCTCTGCATCCCTGGGATGAATTGTCCATGGTCATGATGTATCATCTTCTGCATTCTGTTTGCCAGTATCCTATTGAGGATTTATACTTGTGTGTTTACTAGGGAAATTAGCCTGTACTTTACTTTTTTTGGTTGGTTGTCTCTCTAGTTTTGGTATCAAGGTAATACTTGCTTCCAGGAATTATTTTGCAAATATTGCTGCCCTTTCAATACCATTAAAGATTTTGATGAGTAATGGCATTTGATCTTTATTAACTTTCTTTAGAATTCAGCAATGAATCCATCTTGACACTAACTTTTCTTTGTTGCTAAGTTTTGAATTACATTTTTTATTTCATTGACTGATACTGCATTATTTATAATTTGTATCTCTTCTTGTTGAAACTAGGTGATTCATATGTTTTTAAGGAATATGTGCATTTTTTGTGCTTTCTTATTAGTGTAAAGGTTCTCAAAGTAGGTATTTCCTCAGGATTCATTGTGATGGCACAATTTTCTTTCCTAATTACATGAACTTGAGTATTTTCTTTCCTTTTTTGATAAGGTTAGCTAATAGTTTATCAATGTTATGTAATGTTTCAAAAAACCAACTCTTCACTGATTCTTTGTCTTGCTTTCTTTTCTTTTTTATTTAAAGAGGAAAAAAACATGTAAAGGGTAAAATAATACATAATTTCAAAAAAAGATAAACAGTAAGAAATCACTAGTTGATAAATTACATGTCCTCTTAGAAATAGTTGTTGAAGCTACAAAATTAAAGCATACAAAGTAGATATTCAAACAGGGAGACTGCAAACAGCTATGCATGCATGAGCCTTTACATGTATTTCTATCCTTTCTGTAATGGAGGGAAAAACAAAACTTATCAAGAAAAAACAATACAAATTCCTATAAAAACATGAAAACAAAAAGTCATATAAAACCACAGTACAAGGTGACCTACAGTGTTTACTGTGTTGTCCCTTATTATCTTTAAAAGAATTGTCTATATCATCAGGCATAATTGAATATAGCAATATAATTGAATATAGCAGTACATAACAATATTAGGAAAATAAAACATTGTAGATAGTATAAAACTTCAAAGACAGGTAATAATCAAACCAGAGTGGATATTCTAGTGAATCTTGTCATCTTCAGTGTAGTTGCCTATACTCTCAGACTTGATACTATCAATCATAACAGCTTTGAATAAAATCTATCAATACAAAACAGCGATCTAACAGACCAGATTCAATTACGATCAGTCATGGTAAAACAGTGTAGGTTTTACAGAGCTTTAAATTAAGTTAATAGGAAATTAAGGATGATTACCATACTATATCCTGCTATTTTGGGGATAAATTTCTGTGCCCTCAAATCTAGTACAAGTAGAATGAATGGAACAGAATATAATACATCTAAGCAGAGTGGTGTTAGTAATGTGGGCTTTAAATCCTGGTACACTATTAACAATATAGTGTATCAAGGCCATCTATGTTAGAGATTGTAGCCATCCTTCTCTGCCTCATTTCTGCTATGGTATTTTTCTGTCTATGTGTGTCTACTTTTCTCCTTTATTCTACTGCCTGCCCCTTTCATTAAGGCCTTTCTGCTACTGTTCCTAAAATCCTGGTATTTTTTCTCTCTCTTTCTCTCTCGAATGTCCTTCAGTATTCTCTTAGGGTTGGATTGTTGGTCACAAATTCCCACAGTTCCTCTTTATCATGGAAGCATCTTGTTTCTCCATTAATTTCTAGTCACAGTTTTTCAGGGTGCATCAATATGAGCTGGAGCTTATTTTCTTTCAGGGCTTGGAACATTTCACTCCAAGCTCTTCTTGACCAGATGGTCTGTGTCGAGAAGTCTGCTGTGATCTTGATGGGCTTTCCTTTATAGGTAATCTGTTTCTTTTCTCTGATGGCTTTTAATATTCTGTTTTTGTATTAAATTTCTGGTATCTTTATTATATGTCTGGGTGTAGCTCTGTTTTCATTTTAGGTGGCTGGAGTTCTGTGTAACTCACAAAGTCAAATGTCATTTTATTTTCCCATGCTTGGGAAGTTTTCCTTAATTATTTCCATGAATAGCCTTTGTAATCCACCTGTTTGTACTCCTGCTTCTTCGTTCACATTTCTTCTTAAGTTATAGATTATCTTGTCATCTTCTAGCCTTTGTACTGTTACTGCCTGTTTCCTTGTTATTTTTAAGAGATTTTTTTCCTTTCATGATCACACATTGCAAACTTGTCTTCACCTTTTGATAGTCTATCCTTAGTTTCTTTTAAAGAGTTTTGCTAGTTTTCAATGGAGTTTTTAATTTCCTGGTAATCTGTTTGAATCTGTTTAATGTATTGTATATTTTCTTTATATTCTTTATTGAGTGTTTCTCTCCTTTTTGTGTTCCTCCCTTCTTCTGTCTGTGTCTTCCTGAGAAATGCTTAGCATTTCTTTTATTAATCTACTTTATCTTGCTTTACCTGTTTTAATATTTCAGCCTTGAGCTTGTCCACAAGGTCCCAAAGATATCTCTTAATATCTTCTGAAGCCATGTCTGATGTTGCATGTTTGCTACCCTCAGTCTCTTTTCCCTCTCCTGGATCAGTGTCCTCAGGGTTTTGGGTTGGGGGCTTCTTCCTGCTTCTCTCTCTTGTCATGGTTTTTGTCTCCTCCATACTGATGTATAGTGGAGGTCCCAGCCCCTTTCCTTGTTGGTTATGGCCCCTCTGAAGCACGCTGGTGAAGGATTTCTGCCCTCTCCTATTTGCTCTTGTCACTGAGGTTTAAGCAGGGCCTGCATATGCTGGCCCCTCCCCACCAGGCCAGTCAAACTTCAGGGGCCTTCCTCAGGTGAGTGTCAGCTAGGTGTAGGGAATTGATCTGGGATGGCTTACTGGGTCCCAGCCAGGGGTGAGACCCAGTCCAAGCAAATCCCACGAATCTGCTCTGGGGAGGGAGCAACCAACTGAAGTCAGTGTTGTTCCCAGTTCAGGCTCCTCCTGCCTGACGCCAGTGTTGTTCCCAGTTCAGGCTCCTCCTGCCTGACGCCAACATTTCGCCTCTTTGGTAATGCCCTTCCTGTGGGGGGTCCCATTCCCAGCACTGACCGTAGATTAATGAAGTTCACCTCACCAGCTCTGTTCTCTGTTGGGCTCACCAACCCCCAACTTCAGCATGGCTGTGGCTCGTGTGAGTGGCAGTGGGAACGAGTTTGGGTGGCTTTGGCAGCCTGCGTGAATTCAGGCCGGCACAAACTTGGCAGGTCACAGCAAAAGCACCCCGTCTGGTAATTTTACCTGTTCCAGTTATAGCCCCAGGACTGCATGTTTGATGAGCTTTTTCCATTTTAATTTCTTTATGTTTCTAGAGGATCCACCTCTCTCTGTCTGGATCTCTCCAGGATGTTTTATTCTGGCATAT
>PVLA01016638.1:0-20067 GCA_004027455.1 Hydrochoerus hydrochaeris
TGGGATTACAGGCATGTGCCACCGTGCCCAGCAAATTTCTTATTTTATTTTTTTAGTGTGTGGTTTCTTTCAGTTCAACCAGCTCAACTTTCCTCAGCAATACATCCTCCCAATGATGCTTTTCAAAAATAGACTATAAGTTAAACTGCCAGTAATTCTCTTTTAGTTAATGCTGTATTTTACCATACATAAAAGTTACTTTTTGTTTTATCTTGATATCCCACCAATATCTTCAGGACTAGTAGTATGACTAAGATAATGGTTTGTGGTGGTGAAAAAGCAAAGAAATATAATCTGCCTAAAGAAATTCCAATTACAATAGCTGTTCAAGAGAAACTGAGCAGATGTTGGGGTAGAGAAGGAAGGTAAGTCTTGTCTTAGATAGAAGTTTGTACCAAATGACCTCTAAAATCCATCCTTACCACTCAGGAAATACTGTTGTATTGGGTTACTGTGGTTTAATATAATACAGCAAGAAGGAAATCTTTCTTTAAATAAAATGTAGATTGTGAAAAATTTTATCAAAGCATATGTCATGTAACCTGCAATGCTTTTAAACATGAAGTTCACATTTAAAGATTATATTAAAATAGCTTTTTATATAATTTACAAATCTTTACACGTGAAGTCGAACGTAAATGTTACAATTACAGTATTCTGGATGCATATTTTACATTGATTTATTTATGCTGTTTTCATTTAGAGTTCACCAATAAAGCCACTAGCCATTAGGGAGTTTCAAAAACCAGAAGACACGAGACGATACTCACATCAAAACAGGTTTGAAAAAGCAATTCTACTTATTTCTTTCCATCTTAAATCTCAGTAATAAGGTGTGAAATGATTTGATTTTGTGCAGATCCATATATCACAAAGATGTACATACTGTGCTATGTACATATTTTTTTAACCCTTTCATTTCAGCATTTATTGTTTTTATACATCCAGTCATAATCTGAAAGAATACTTTCATGGTTGACCATAAACACTGACCCTTTGTTAACCATAAATATGGGAAGGATCCAGTTGAGCTCTGGCTAAACTTTCAACTGCAGAATTGAGAGGCAAATAAATGGTTGTTCCTTTAAACCTCTAACTTTTAAGCATACTAGTAGCTAATTAATTCTGTAAGCAAGTAAAACAAAAACATTAATCCATTATGTGAATTTTTAAAAAACATTTCTGGTTGTTTCTACATGTCCAGGTGTGCATATCTAATAGTACCACTAATGAGTCTATGCACTGTGAAGTGTAAGTCATACAAAATGTTTTCCAGTAACTTTATTTCTGAAAGGACATTTGTACCTGGGATCCATAAGTTGGGAAAAATCTCAAAAATCCTTCAATTTCAATTATTTAAAATGGTTGGTAGTTGTAAACATCATTTCAACACATTTTGTTTAGTTTTTTAGACTCCATATGCTTCAAACAATGGAAAAATTGTTTAAAGGATTCCTGTAATGTCTGTTGTTTTTAAGTTTGCTTAATAACCGTCAAATATACTTTTGCTTCCGTACTTGTCTCTAATGCTGTGCTATAGACTTTAGAGACCATGTATTTAAAACTAAGTTACAGTGTGCTTTTGTGCTCATGCCATAAAATAAAGGTAAAATCAATCTATTCTAAATTCAGATTACCTAACCAGTTACCTGTACAATTAATTGATTTGAAAGTACTTAATGGCAAAGAGATTTTGTGGTGATAAAGTGGATTCATGCAAAAGGGGGCTTAATGTGTTTTTGCTAGCTTGAACCAGATGGCCTGTGCCACTGGTGGTACAAACAGAGTTGATAACTTTTATTGTCTTTTTACTAATAAAATTAATTAACCACCCAACGGGACAGTTATGCATGTACCAGAAGTGGCTGAAGCCTCCAAGCAGTAAGACACAAATTATGCCCCCATGGTAAATATGTTAGAGATTTTCAGAAGTCTTCTTTATTTACTTATGACATGGCTCTAGGGAGTAGACCCAGGGAATGCTGAACTGTATCTCCAGCTCTCCACCCTACCCACCCAGCCTTTTGAGGCAAGATCTTGACCTGTTGCCTAGACCATCCTGGGACTTTTTTTTTTTTTGGTACTGGGAATCAAACACTCAACTGCTCTTGCAAGGCAGGCACTTAGGCTGCTGAGCTAAATCCCCGGCCCCCCATCCTGGGACATTCAGCCTGCCTGGTTCAGTCTCCTGAGTAGCTGGGATTACAGATATGCACCGCCACTACTGGCTGTCAATTTTTTTTTTTGTTTTAATTTAAAGAGAAACAAAAGCATGTAAAGGGTAGAGGTAATACAGAATTCAAAAAAAAAAAAAAGATAATAATAAATCACTAGTTAATAAATTATATTGTCCTCTTAGAAATAGTTGCTCAAGTTACAAAATTAAAGCATACAAAGTAGATATTCAAACAGTGAGAGTGTAAACAGCTACGCATGCATGAATCTCTGCATATATTTCTGTACTTTCTGTATTAGAGGGAAAAACAAAACATAGCAAGACAAAACAAAACAAATTCCTATAAAAACATGAAACCAAAAAGTCATATAAAACCACAGTACAAGGTGATCTACAATGATTACTGTGTTGTTTCTTATTATCTTCAATAGAATGTCTATATCATCAGGCATAATTGAATATAGCAGTATAATTGAGTATAGCAATAAATAACAATATTAGTAAAAATAAAACATTGTAGACAATATAAAACTTCAAAGGCAGGTAATAATCAAACCAGAGTGGATGTTCTAGTGGATCTTGTCATCTTAAGTGCAGTTGCCTATACTCTCAGACTTGATACTATCAATCACAACAGCTTTGAATAAAATCTATCAATACAAAACTGCGATCCAGCAAACCAGATTCGATTACGATCACTCATGGTAAAACAATGTTTTTATAGAGCTTTAGATTAAGTTAATAGGAAATTAAGGATGATTACCATACTATATCCTGTTATTTTCAGGATTACTGTCTGTGCCCTCAAATCTAGTATAGGTAGAATGACTGGAACAGAATATAATACATCTAAACAGAGTAGTGTGAGTAATGTGGGTTTTAAATCCTGGTGCACTATTAACAATATAGTGTATCAAGGCCATCTATGTTAGAGTTTCTAGTTAACCTTCTCTGCTGTGCTATTTTCCTGCCTTTGTCTAGTTTTCTCCTTCATTCTACTGCCTGCCCCACTCATTGAAGCCTTTCTGCCACTGTTCCTAAAATCCTGGTATTTTTTTCTCTCTCTCTCTAGAATGTCCTTCAGTATTCTCTGTAGGGTTGGATTGGTGGTCACAAACTCCCCCAGTTCCTCTTTGTCATGGAAGCGTCTTGTTTCTCTATCAACTTCTAGTGACAGTTTTGCAGGGTAAATCAATCTGGGCTGGAGGTTATTCTCTTTCAGGGCTTTGAATACTTTACTCCAAGCTCCTCTTGATCTGATGTTCTGTGTTGAGAAGTCAGCTGTGATTCTGATGGGCTTACCTTTATAGGTAATCTGTTTCTTTTCTCTAACGGCTTTTAATATTCTGTTTTTATATTGAATTTCTGATATCTTGATTATTATATGTCTGGGTGTAGATCTGTTTTGGTTGTAGGTGGCTGGAGTTCTATATGTCTCACACAACCAAATGTCATCTTCTTTTCCCATGCTTGGGAAGTTTTCCTTAATTATTTCCGTGAATAGCCTTTGTAATTCGCCTGTATGTATTCCTGCTTCTTCGTTCATGTTTCTTATTCTTAAATTACAGATTCTCTTGTCATCTTCTAGCCTTTGCATTGTTACTGCCTGTTTCCTCGTTATTTTTAAGAGATCTTTCCTTTCATCATCACACACTGCCAACTTGTCTTCAAGTTTTGATAGTCTATCCTTAGTTTCTTTTAAGGAGTTTTGTTAACTTTCAGTGGAGTTTTTAATTTCCTGGTAGTCTCTTTGAATCTGCTTTACATATTCTATATTTTCTTTATATTCTTTATCGAATGTTTCTCTCCTTTTTTTGTGTTCCTCCCTTCTTCCATCTGTATCATCCTGAGAGATGCTTCCTGAGAGCATTTCTTTTATTACTTTACTCATATCCTGCTTTACCTGATTTAATATTTCAGTTTTGAGCTCGTCTACAAGGTCCCGAAGATATCTCTTAATGTCCATTGAAGCCATATCTGATGTTGTGTGTTTGCCGCCCTCAGTTTACTTTGTTTTTTCTTCTCCTGGATCATTGCTCTCAGGGCTCTGGACTGGGGCCTCGTCCTGCCTCTCTCTCCTGTCATTGCCTTGGCTTCCTCCACACAGGTTACACTGTAGGTCCCAGCCCCCTTCCCTGTTAGCCACAGTTCCTCCGAAGCACGCTGGGGAGGAACCACCTCCGCCTCCTCCTGCCTGCCCCTCCCCACCAGGCCAGCTAAACTTCAGGTGCCTTCACCCAGTTAGTGCATGCTAGGTGCAGGGAATCAATTTGGGATGGCTCATTGGGTCCTGGCCAGGGGCGCAGCCCAGTCCAAGCAAATCGCACGAAACTGTTCTGAGGAGGGAGGAACCAACTGAAGTGACTGTCGCTCCCAGTTCAGGCTCCTCCTGCCTGATTCCAACGCGTCACCCATCTGGTCGCACCCTTCCCATGGGGGGGTGTCTCATTCCCAACACTAACCTTGGACCAATGAAGGTCCCTTCACGGGCCCCGCTCCCCACTGGGCCCACCAACCCCCGACTTTAGTGCTGCTGTGCTTCCTGTGAGTGGCAGTGGGAATGAGTTTGGGCTGCTCTGCCTGCTGGCGTGGATTCAAGCTGGTGCACACTTGGCGGGTCACCGCGAAAACGCTATGTCCTGTAATTTTTAGCTGTTTCAGTTGTAGGCCTGAATTATTTGACGAGCTTTTTTACGTTTTAATTTCTTCCTGTGTCAAGAGGATCCATCTCCCTCTGTCTGGGTCTCTCCAGGGTGTTTTATTCTGGCGTATGAGTTGTTTCTCCTGGGAGGCTTTGTATTTTGTTGCTCACTGATCGGCATCTTGTCTTCCTTAGGACCCTGGCTGTCAATTTGAACTTGAAGTTTTTACTGCGTAACCAAGAGGTAGATAAGAGACACTGAGGATATACATTCTTATTCCTAGCTCAATTAATATGACCTTTCCATTACATTTAGTGACTATTTCTAAAATTAGTTTGATTATTTAGAATGTGGCTTCTCATTCTTGAATTCCAAAAGGTTTCTTTACCATAAACTTTATCTCAGTTTATGAGATAAAGTGGTTGAAAAATTTCCAGTTTTTGGTTCCTCTTTGTTTTTATGGAGTTCTAAAATAGTAGAGTTTATACACCTGTTCTTAAATGATAGTAAATTTACTGTGTAGATCTGTCATACATAACTCTTCATCTTCATAGCGTATTAAAACTGTCTCAGGGACTGTAATACAGATGGAATCAAGAAACTGGAGAAATGAATAAAAAAGTCTTGTAAGTTGGCCTTTTTAGTCTTACCACTTCTAAGAGATTTAGTTAAATTTTATATGCTTTTGAAATTTCTCTCAGAGTGACTTCTTTAAGAATCCAGTTTCACATCCAGGTTTTCTATCACATTTTTGTTTACCTTGATCAAACCTAGCTTTATCTCCTGTCCCTCTCAATTTCCTGGGTCTACCTTTGGTGAAGTGCAAGTTCTCTAAGATTTAGTAGAAATCGTCAAAGTAAAAGCCAGTTTTTACTGTTTATGTATTAGTTTTTTGTCATGACTCTTTCAAATTTAGCAGCTTAAAACAATACCTGTGTATTACATGACAATTGCATAGGCTAGAGGACTAGACAGTAAGGTCTAGGGTCCCACAAGGCCAAGCGCTAGGTATTAGCTGCCCTAGATTCCTGACTGCAGATTCTGGGAAAGGCCGTGTTCAGGTTCATGCATGTTGGCAGGAGTCAGTTCCATCCGGCTGAAGGGCTGAGCACCCTGTTCCTGCACACCTGCTGGGTGGGGGTCATGGCCAGCCTCCAGGGGCTACTTGCATTCCTTGCTTCCCGGATCCCTTCCATGAACAAGACAGCAGTAGCAGGCTGGATTTTTTAGACATTTTAAACCTTTTCAGCTTCTCTTCCTGCTCATCTCACAGATTCTTTGAGTTCCTCTTTTACTTTTAAGGGCTTATGGTTATGTTAGGCCCACCTAAATCATCTCCTCATTTTCACATCAGCTAATTGGTAACTTTATCACGTAAGACCAAGTGTCCAAGCCTGCCTAGCACACCTTAATCCAGACTTCCTGCTTTTAGATTTCTCTTTTAGAATCTAGATTATCAATATATTTTAAATGATAGTTTTATTCAGCATTTTAATTGTTTCCATTGGAAGAACCATTGGAGACATTTAGTCTGCTAGTGCTAGAAACTAATTTCACAATTTCGTTTTAATTGAATGTTTCAAATCACTAAATTCTAGCACAGTCCTTAAATAAGAATATTATATGTTGTTATCCCAATAACTGGTTAAACTCTTAAGATCAATACATCATTTGTTAGGGCCGATACTTGCTAAATACCTACTGCATAGCAAACACTTTTCTAGGAATGGAGATATAGGTGTGAATGTCAGTCAAAGTTCCTGCCCTCCTGGAACTTACCTTCAAGTGGAATAATAATAACCTAGAAAGACAGAATCACCTGAGAAGTGTGAGAATGCTCAGGCTCATGAAACTTGTGTATGATTTGAATAATGTTAATGAAAAAGAGTCAATCTTCAGTGCACTGTGTCTCAGCATTTGACAAACTGCTGCTTGCCTGCTACCCCTCCTGGCCCTCTCCACCTCACTGGAAAGGAAAGCTACTTGCTGCATCTCCCTCTCTCCTCTCATCCACTGGGTATATAGTGTTCTCCTTCCCAGTCCTCCCCCACAAGTCTCTCCTGGGGATAATAAAGGTGGGGATACAGTAAACAAGTTGAAATTGGTGATTATTTTATGTTTATTTACCAGGATAGATTATATAACTTTAGCCAGTGCATGCCTATAATCCAGCACTCAGGAGGCTGAGGCAGGAGGATTGCCATGAGTTTGAGGCCAACCTGGGCTATATAGCAGGCTGAATTATATATAGGGAGACTCTGTCTCCAAAAAAAAAAATGTAGAGGGCCCAGGGATTTAGCTCAGTGGTATAAGTGCCTGTCTGGCAAGTGTGAGATCATGAGTGATCCCCTGTACTCAGAAAAATAAATAAATAAAAACAAAAACATTAAAGTAGAAACAAACAAAAGTTACATAAAAGTCTGCTCGAAATCCGGACATTGGTTAGCTCAGGAGAGATGAATCAGCTAGGCCCTACACTGGCTTCTGTAGTGGAAAGAAGTTTCCATTCTGAATGGAAAGGCATTTGGGTAAAACGGAAATTTTTTGTTTTATTTTTCTGTCAAAGCAGAAAAGCAGCTCATATTAATTATATGATTTTTTTAAAATTGGATTTTATTGGTACATTTTAGATATACATAATGATCACATTCATCATAGAGAATTAGTACCTGTATATAACTTGATTCTTTTTTTGCCATTCGCCTACCTTCCCTTCAGCCCATTTACAAAAACTTTGTTTTCATTTTTTCCTTCTCTCACTTTTTACTTTTCCCTTCTTCCCTTTCCTCCTCTCCCCAGTTATCAGATTTTATAAAGAACAGCAGAGAGCTGCTTGAAGTCTTCCTTACTGGTATTAGAGTTACAGATATTAGCTAGAAGTGTGTGGCGCCCCTGAGCTGGAGACCAACCTCACATCTGGGGCCAGAGCAAGGCCAGCCCCGAACACAGGCAGCGCCAGAGGCAAGCCGTGGGAGCAAGTTGTTGGGACTGGAACAAAGCCAATCCAACAGATGTCTAGCTGCGGTGTTCCTCCCTGTTACCGATAGCATAGATAGCTCTAAAAATGGTTCTCTTTCATTTGTTCTCAACAGAACACTGAGGCCCTACACTGAGGCCCCATTGTGCGCTCTTCTGCTTTTCCTTGTGTGTAAATACGCAGACGGAGCTGTGTTGTCACTGCTTCTCCATCAGAGACGTCAGGTCCCACTTGATCCGCACCTTTTTCCTGTGTAGCTTGTTTTTTCTTAATCTCCCATCATCCCCTCTGAGGACCCCACTAGCTATATGGGTCACAGCACAAGGAAACTCCCAAGATTTGAGAGAGAGGCTGAATGTCACCTGTGATTGTGGTTTCCTATGTGTCCATATTCTGTGGTTTGGGGACAATGCCACTCCTTTCCTCCTGACAATGTTTCCTGGGCACTAAGATGGTTCTGGTTCTGGTCCCCATAGCTTAGAGTTTAGCATTAAGTAGATGGAGACAAAAATATGTCACAAATAATGTGTTACGTTCTGCTAAGTACTCTGAAAAAGAAAATAAAGCATTGCAAAAGATGTAGTAGTGTTGGGTGAAGGAGAATGAGAACAGTGTGTTACGGGGTGGGGATATTTCAGTGGAAACTTGACAGAGTGAGGGAACAGTGGTCTCTGTCTAGGCAGAGGCCCTGAGGTAGGGGATGCATCGAGTGTGTTTCAGAATTGCCAGATAAGCTGGGAGTGGTGGTGCACACCTGTATCCTAGCACTCTGAAGGTTGAGGCAGGAGCCCACAAATTTGAGGCCAGTCTGGGGTACATGGGGAGTTCAAGACCAGCCTGAGCTACCTAAGGAGACCTTGTCTCAGAAAAACAAATCAAAAGCAACAACAAAAATCAATAGAGTCTGATTATTTTAAGCCAATCTCATAAATTCATATATATTTGTATATGTTGTGTTATATCTGTTTCTCTAGTAAACATTGACTGATACCAGGTTTTAAAGAAAGCATCTGAACAAGGCAGGACAGATTTGGGTGATGAGATGAGAGTTGGGCTGTGGTTATACACCGCTTATGATGCCTTGAAAGTGTTGATTAAAGCGTTAGAAATGTGAGTTTGAGGTAAAGTGGAAATAGGGAGGGAACATCTAGGAAAAGAAATGCAGCAGAGTGGGCAGGATGGAGAAAGAGGGTGATGTCTCAGGCTCGGTAAAGAGTGGTCTAAGTACTGTAGAGAAGGGTACGCTGTCACAGAGAGCTGATAGACCAGGGAAGGCCAGGACTAAGAAGTGACTACTGGGCTTGGGAGTGATTATCACAGCAGATTCAGGAACTGAAGGAGCAGTTTAACAGAGTAGTGAGGACAATGTCTAGACTGCACCAGTGTAAAATAAACTGAGCCAACGAAACAGAGACAGTGGATATGACCAGCTTTGTAAAGACATTCTGTTGTAAAGAGAGTAGCCAGTTGGGCCTTTTGACACTTGCTTATCATCACAGCTACTTAGAAGCTGAGAGGAGGATCACCAGGCTAGCCTGGACAACTTCATGAGACCCTGGCTCATAGTTTTAAATAAATAAACAAGGACAGGGGTGTAATCCAGTGGTAGAGCACTTGTCTAGCATTTGAAAGGTCCTGAGTTCCATCCCCAGCATTACAAAGGAAAAAGGAGGGTACAGAAATTTAGTAGAGTATGTGTTAGAAGATTAAAAAGTATTGTTACAACAGCATTCAATTCAAGGCACATACAGCTGCTTGGGTTGGGTTTATTTGGTCCTTTTTATGTTTTGATCAGTTTACCTTCTGATGGCTAGTGCAAGCTGTACTATGGGCTAGTCAGAGTTTCTGCATGTGAAATTAGTAATCTGGGGACAAAGCTGTACTTAATTCCTGTTACTCTAAATATATAATCACTAAAATATGCATTGTCTGGCATTCGTATACGTGGAATATCTTATTTAACATCCTTACATCTCTTTGAGATACATATAATTGTCCTCCATTTAGAAATGAGAAAGTTGAGGCATGGGGAAGTTGAACAGATTGCCTCATTTCGTGAATTAGGCCACACCATGGAGACTGGTCTGGGTTTATGAGCACGTGAGAATGACATGAGATGATTCCTCAAGCTTGTACAGAAGCTGAGACTTCTTCCCTCTCTACGGCCTGTTACTTTATCTGGGGGAGAGCAGTGAACATGAGTGGAGCAGCCTCAGCACACTGCCACATTATTAGCGGGAGGCAGTTGGGGGCTGAGGGTGTAGCTCAGTGGTTTTATGCTCACCTAGCATGCACAATTGCATGGGTTCAATCCCCAGCACTGCCAAAGCGGGGAAAACATAGTAGGTGGTAGAAAACTCTGAAAGGTTTGGGGGATTTATTTTTATTTACCATACAGCTCACTTTTCAATGTGTTTAAATCATCTTAATAATCAGTTTCAAATTTCAAGTCAAAGTCACAACACCATTTTTAGTTTCAGACAGAAATGTAATTACAGAGACTAAAACAGCTTCAGGAAAAAGATAAATTCCCAAATTATGAGAATTAACAGTAATAAGCAAATGGTTCCCCTCCCTCTTAGTATCAAATAGGGTTTCATCTTTTTCTTAAGAATAAAAATCAGCCTGGCATGGTGTTGCACACCTATAATCCCATCTACTCCAGAGACTGAGTCCAGGCCTATGGTAAATTTGAGGCCAGTTTGAGCATCTTTGTGAGACCTTATCTCAAAATAAAATTTTAAAACAACTGGGGGTGTAGCTCAGTGCTACAGCACTTGCCTACCATTGGGAGGCCCTGAGTTAAATCCTCATTACCACAAAGAAAGAAAAAAAAGAGTAAAACTCAGTATAATTTTACTTTTGCTATTAAAATTGCTTCATCAGGTGAAAATAAAGAGTAGGAATTCTTTGTAAGTACAGTTACCAGGTTCTGTAGAACTCCAGATTTCTTTGGATAAAATGACTATATAAAAGCATCTAGGTTTACACACAAGATAGTAGTTATATATGTAATAAATAAATGATACCACTTGAAAGTGATCTCAACCATTTCACAGTGCTGGCTGTCGCAGACAGTTGTTAGCTGGCTTTAGAATAATCAGGGATATCATCATGGGAAATGTGAGTTGGGAGCATCACTGTTGCTACAGTTTAATTTAATGACTCAGGCTCAGGTTTACAAAATAGAGTTACTCTTGCAGTGTTAACTGGACAGCTTGCCTATGATTAATAGAAAGCTGCATTAATAATAAAAAGATTATACGTTCCTCATGTCTGTTTGTCTGTTATCAAAAAGTTTTTCTTTTTTTTTTTTTTGGGTCAGAATTCCAGTTGAGCCGCCTTCTCTTTTGTTGCTATCACCAAGTCACAATCAGGTAATTTTTACTTTGTTTCTTTATTTATTTTTGCTGTTTCTGTTTTATTTTTAAAAGCCAAGATGGTTTTCTTTTATAATACTTAAATTACCATTAATTGCCACTTATGTATAAACTTTACTACTCATCTCCTCTGTTAATACAACATATGCACATGATATAGTTGCAGACAGTGTTTTCAGACACCCTAATTCTAACAGTAGCCCCACTTCTGCATGCAAACTGACTCCTTTGTTGCAGCTGCCACACACAGATGTGGAACCTCCCCGGAGAAGAGAACAGTTGGTAGAGCGCGCTCGGAGAGAGGCGCAGCTGGCAGCCCTGCAGTACGAGGAGGAAAAAGTCAGGACCAAGCAGATTCAAAGAGAGGCTGTCTTGGACTTTATCAAGGTGAGGCATTTGAACTTACTGCTGATTCTCAGAAATAACTTAGTGACTGGTCAGGTGAGACCTTATGCACTTTAATGAGAAAGTTGCTGAGGGCCAGGTGTAGGGACACATGCCTGTCATCCCAGCACTCAGGGAGGTTGAAGCAGGAGGATTGCTACTTCCAACAAAGCCTGGGTAATTTAGTGACTTGGTGAGACCCCGTCTCAAAGTTTAAAAGAAAAAATAGTTTCAAAATGGGCTAAGAGGAGGTGGAGATACGTAGCTCAGTGGCACAATGCCTGGGTGGCAAACGCAGGGTCCTGAGTTCAGTTCCTGGTACCCAAGAAACAGAGGACTGAGACTGTAGCTCGGTGCAGAGGCCCTGGATTTAATCCCTAATAGTGAGGGAAAAGGGTGGACTACTTTTTGTATACAAAAAGTATACAAAAAGATTTGATTAGGAACTAATCAAAATTCTTTATTGGTTTATTTAATCTTTCTGATAGAGAAAAATGTTCATGTTTCATGGAGACGAAACCTGTCATTCTAGTAAAAGTAAGCAATGTAATCATCACAATTAAGACAAACTTAAAGTTTTTAAAGCCTAACTTGTTCACTTGTTTATTTGTTGATTTTGAGTTGGGAGTTGATTGGTTTTTTGTTTTGTTTTAAGGCAGGGTCTCACTTTGCAGTCTGGCTGATCTTAAATACACTATGTAGCCCAGTTTGGCCTCAGACTTGCAACAGTCCTCCTGCCTCAGCCTCCTTAGTGCTGGGACTCCAGGTGTGCACTTTGCCCTGCTCATTTATTGATTTAATAGACGTTTATAGAATCTGGATATGTACTTGTACAAGGAATATAAAAATGCATAAAGTATAAGTCTTGCTCAGCAGGACAGCTCAGATCATGCCAGAAATGCATGCATGAATGAATGATAGCTTATAGTAAAACACTAATTTTAAATCAAAGATGAAGGAAGAGTTCAAGAACAAGTATCATAAGACTTGGCCTCAGAAGGAGGTGCTAGGAGATTCAAGAACAGAATGGGGATGCCTCATTTCTTTGAGCACCTGAACTCTGCTCAAGTGCATCCTGTATCTACCCTGATAAATCCTTCTCATGCCTCTTTAAAAAAAAAAAATCAACTTGGTGCGGTGGTGCACGCCTGTGATCTTAGCACTAGGGAGGCTGAGGCATGAATATCATCAGGAGTTTGAGGCCAGCCTGGACTACAAAGTAAGAGCTAATCTCAAAAAATGAAAGTTATTAGCTGAACATAGTGGCACACACCTGTACTCCCATTGCTTGGGAGGCTGAGGCAGGAATATCACCATGAGTTTGAGACCATTTTGGGCTGTGTTGCTCAATGCTAGCCTGATGTCCTTAACAGGACCCTGTCTCAAAAAATAGATAAATAAATAAATAAATAAATAAATAAATAAATAAAATAATGCTGCTTGAAGGAAACACCAGATTGGTTAGAATTTGTGTTCATGACAAAAAGAAAAACTAAATTGGTGCGATGGTGAAGATGATAATGATACTTCTTAAAATTTCCAAATGCTTACTGTATATCCCAGGTGCTGTTCCAAGCACCTTTTATATATTAAGTCATTTAATTCTCTCAATAGTCTTATAAAATAGATAGTTATTTTCTTGTGATAACAGTTTGCCTGAGGCTAAGGTTAAATTCTCAGCTAGTAGGTGAGTGGACTCCATAACCTGCTCTTAGGAAGTGACTTGGCTGATGCTTACAGACCCCGGGTACTGTCTGCATGTTTTACGTAGGTTGATATTTAGCTTGCCTTTGTAGAAGTTCCCTAGCTAGGAAGAGCAACTCACCCTGCAGACATTCATGACTGCTGTCAGATTAGAGGATGATCTTGATCAGTTGTTAGGCAGAAAAAGCAGAAGATTTTAAGTAGAAGAAAACAGAAGAGATACTTGTGCGAAAGTAGTCTACTCATGTTAGAGCAGGTCAGGAAGGAGGAGACTAGAGGAGGAAAATGGAATAGCCAGTAGCTGTAGTAATTAGACGGTGCTCACAATGAAGGCATATAGCTGGATGGCTTCTAAATTGCCAAATTGCTGGCAGTGTTGCAGCTTTGGCAGGAACTGGGAGTTAGAAATACCTGAATTTTAATCCACCTTTCCCATTCACTATGTGCTTAACCATGAAAGTCACTGAGCTGTTTCCTCATATGTATTCTACTTAACAATTAAATGTTAACTATTTTAGAATTATTATACTTGTCCCTAATAATATTAGTATGGTAGGTGCTGTGAAATTAGCATTGTGGGAAGAACGTAGAACTTGACATCAGGAGACAGGTATAAATCTCAGTTATGCTACTGACCAACTTTATGACCTTATATTTTCCCACTGCCTCTCTTCTCAATTTTCTCATCTTCTAAACAAAGGTGATAATGATATTTGTGTATCTCACTGAGGAAGGAGACAGGGAGGCCGGTTTTGTGGAGATCAGAAAGGGGCTCTGAGGAGGAGGAGGCGGGGGAGAGGAGGAGGCCAAGAGGGGAAGGGGAAGTAAAAATGACTGCAGGCCTTGATATGTACCAGTTCTCAAGAGGGCAGAGTTATTACCTGGCATAAACACATACCAGAAAAAAAGAGATACTGTGTGTAAACACATTATAAAACACTGACTACGGAGATGTTATTATTTGTCATAATTGCAGAAATCAGCCAAGTGAGGCACATAGTACAGGAAGGAAGTTGTGACTTTGTTTTTGAATACTGATACAAATTGATAGTGAGCTTTCCATCCAGAGTGCTTGCGCAGGCTGTTGTGGAAACCCGAGATTCGGCTAATAGAAGGCTAGAGCTATCAGCATTAACATGGTATTTAAAGCCGTTAAAAGGTCAGGAATGATGGCACATGCCTGTGATCCTAGTTCTCGGTAGGCAGAGGCAGGAGGATTGCTGTGGGTTTAAATCCAGCCTGGGCTATCTAGTGAGACCCTGTCTCAAACAAGATGAAACCAAAAAAAACTTTAAAAATACAGTGATACAGTGATGAGATTTTTTACATTATAAGATACTGCTCTCTCTAAAAAAAATAAATAAATAAGATACTGTACTTAAGGCAAAGGCACAACATCTAAGTATAAATCTAGAACAGCATTACTGTATATTTAAGAAAAAGAAATAAGTGCATCTGGCCATGGTGGCACACACCTACAGTGCTAGCACTTGGGTAGGCTAAGGCGGGAGGAGCACCGTGAGTTTGAGGACAGCCTGTGCTGCATCATGGGTTCAAGGCCAGTCTGAACTGCATATCAAGACTATCTCAAAAAAAAAATGTGATTAGTAAATAAAATTTAACATTTCTAGTATTCTACATTCTAACCAGCTTCTCTTTGGGGGACTTTGGGGTATCTAGCAAAAAGCATCACAAAGTCCACAAAAGCAACAATCCCCAGTGGATAGTGAGGTAAGTATATAACCACGTTTTTTTTGGAATTTATTATTTTTCCCATAGAAATGAAATGCTTTGCATGTGATTATCCTGTTTCAATGATCAGAATTTTACCATAATTTTTTCCATCACAAAATTCTGTTTACAAAGAAAAGATAATATAGAGAAAAAATTATGTCAAATGCCATGAGTCTAGCTTGGTGTGATGGCATATGCATATAATCCCAGCACTCAGGAAGCTGAGGCAGAAGGATCACCAAGAGTTCAAGGCCACTTGGGGCTATGTAGTGAGTTCAAGGTTGACCTGAACTACATAGCAAGACCCTGTCTCAAAACAAAACAAAAAGAAACAGCAGCAGCCATGGGTCAGGGCTCCATCACATCTGCCCAGGCACCTATCACCCTTCTTAGCTCTGTCAGCCACACCCACTGCACAGTAATGATGTCACAGAAGAGAATTTTAAGATCTACATCTGACATGGGTGACTGGTGTTGCTATTAAAAAAAAAATCCAGGGTTTCACCTTTAATGGATATTTCAGTGTTACCAGTTAAAGTCTGTGCATGTTAGTTTTGTACTATTAGGCAGTGTCAAGCATGATGGCACACATCTGTTAATCTCAGCACTTAGAAACCTGAAGCAGGAGGATCCCTGTGAGTTCAAGGCCAGCCTGAGCTACATGATGAGAACCACAATGACTACATAATGAGGAAAACAAATAGTAATATATATATACACACAAATATGGCACTGCACTTCATTATGAATAAATGTGTACAATTAATTGCTTAATCTTTTAAAAATGTATTATGCATTTACTTTGATCTACAGAAATGAATTTTTTGCTGAATTTTATTATAGTTGACTTTTTAATTGCCCATTCCCCTTTATTTTTACCATTAATTTCTGCATTGTTTTTTGTGAATTTTGACTTTGCTTCAGGTTTTCAGACAGTGAGATCATATCTTAAATTGTTTAAACTGTTTGGAAGAAGATCAGGGTTCAGCGTTAATTTATTCGCTGTTACAGTGCATGGATTTGGGTGATTGTGAATGTGATTCTTGTGTCACCATCTTCAGAATTGTGGCTTAGTATCTCTGTCCTCTAGTGTGTTTGAAGTGTGTCACTTGTGTATGTAGTTTGCTTTTGACATTGCTTCATTTTTCTCCACCTCTCCAGTGTCCCTTCCCACCCAGAAGGTCTCAGCATACTGATGATAGTGCCTTGTTAGTGGTAAGATTTATAAACAATGAAGTTTTACATTGCTGTGTCTGGAGATTGAAGGGCAGCTACGCGCTCTTCACTCAGAAATGACTTGAAGCCAGGCTCAGGCCTCTTAAGTCCAGCATTTGGGAGGCGGAGTCAGGAGGATGCTAGGAGTTTGAGGCCTGCCTGGGCTACAGAGTGAGTTCAAAGTCAGCCTGAAGTGCATAGTGAAACCCTGTCTCAAAAAGCCAAGATAAAAAAGAAAAAAGAAATGTCCTAACTACCATAAAATGTGTCATTTCTGAAAGCTTTGTAGGAGCTAGTTCTGTGTCCTTGCGTCATCATCCGTGCTACCTGGTGTTCAAGGGCTGCAGCTGGGATTCACAGTCTCTGCAGTGCTTCCCAGCAAAAGGCATTTGCCTTAAGAACGGTCCTGGCTTTGTGGATGTGAGGCGTAACACACCATCAGCCTTTTAAACAGCTTCTCAGCCCATTTGGCTCTTGAGTCACCTGTGTGTTAAGTGGGGGTCCTATGACACTAATTAGACAACTTTACATTTGGCATCCTATTTTATATTTTAAACTGCCAAAAAATCTCAAATTTAGGTTCTAAATACTTGCATCTCAAAATTATTACTCTATTCACTTTTAAGCTCAGTAAAACATTACCAGCAATGCTATCTACTGATCATTTTTAATGCTTGTTTACTTTTTTGTTTTTTTTAGTTTTTTGGTCTGGGGATTTTTAATTTTTAAATTTTATTATTATTTATCTATTTATTTATTTTTATTTTTATTTTTTTGATACTGGCTTACCATGTAGCCCAGAACAGCCTTGAATTCACTATGTAGCCGAGGTTGGCCTCAAACTCACAGTGATCCTCCTGCCTTAGCCTCCCAGGTGCCTGATTATAGGCTCATATCCAGCTAACACTGGTTTACTTTTCATTGTCTTTTTCACCAACTGAAATTTAGTATAATGTGAGACTTTATTTAAAATTTTAACTTTTATAAGCCTGGCAAGAAAATGCTCACCATTTATAGAATTGCTTTTCCCATCATGTTTTATGCTACTATTTTATGGTGATATCAAAACCAGACAGTTCAAAAGTAGTGTCTGCAGCAAAAACTGTGTTATTTTAAAATGCTGCTGTTGTGTGCACCCTGTGAGTCGCATGCCTTGGACACCAGGCTCCTGCTATGCAAGCTCCCACTGTCTGTCACAATTTCTGTACATTTTTTTTTTTTTTTAATCCGTACCAGTGATCAAACTCATGAATGCGTGCATGCAAGGCAGGCGCTTATGCCGCTGAGCTAAATCACCAGCCCTTTCTGTACATTCTTTAAGTTTCGTTTTCTTTGAGATGGATAAAGCACATTTTAATGGGGCAGTCTTGAAGATGAACACAATTATGAGAGAGACTCGAGTGTTAGTAGAAGTTAATTGGCATGAGAAGTCAGAAACACTTTGAAGTAATGTAGGGAAATAGTGAGGGCTTCTGATGATCCAGACACCAAAATGTCTCCTTCAATTCTCAAGGCTAATTTAAGAGTTAATGCTAAAAATCATCACTGAGGCAGAGAATATCTGTCCAAGGTCGTGTAGGTAGTTCTAGTTCTGGACAGTGCAGGACCTGTAGGAGACACCACACTGTACTGTATTGCCTTTCATACTATAACTGAAACAGCTTGTAAAACAAAAAGTAGAGCTTGAAAAGACAACAGTAAAATCCTCTTAGCATGAAGTTTGAAATAGGCTTCAACCATTTGTCAAAACAGTACACTTGTATTTTAATTAAAACTATTTGACCTGGGGGATTAAGCTCAGTGGCATAAGTGCCTGCCTGGCAAGCACAAGGTCGTGAGTTCAATCTCCAGTACTGCAATAAATAAATAAATAAATAAATAAATAAATAAATAAATAATTTTTTTTTAAAAAAAGTATTTGACCTGGTGTGGTGGCATATGCCTATGATCCTAGCACTTGGGAGCCTGTGGCAGGAGGATTGTGAGTTCGAGGCTACAAAGTTAGTTCAAGGTCAGCCTGAACTGCATAATAGGGACCCTGTCTTTAAAAAAGTATTTATGTCTGACCTCTAAAGTAAAATGGCCTTTGAAAAGAAAAATTTTGGCACACATCTGTAATTCCAGCACTTGGGAGGCTGAAGCAGGAGGATTGCTTTGAGTTTGAGGCCAGCCTGTACTGCATAGTGAAACCCGGTCTCAAAAAGACCAAAAAAGAAAAAAAGCAGACCTTGTAATTCTTTGTATGCCAAATAGTGTCCAACCAACACTATGCCAAGAGTCCTATTTTAAAGTCTGTCTCTGAGCTGCTCAGAACTACTCTTCAAAGGTTTCATGTTGCCCAAGTCCAAACCTCTTCTCTGGACTCACTGCACTAGCATTTTCCCCAGATAGTTCAGTCCCTCCCACCTCAGATGACTGCCAAGGCTGCCTCTGTACATGGAGTTGAATTATAGTCAAAATTGAGAAAACACGGTTCTGAGTCACCCCAGCTGTGCTCAGTTAAAATGAGTTCTTTGACTAAAATTGTTCCCCATCATGACATCAGAGGACTCTGTAGTTTTGCTGAAGATGATGATATTCTCAGGTTTATTTCTGTATAAAATCATTTTTATTAAATCATGATTCAGATATTGATTGATACCATGAGATATTGCAAATATCCTGAATTACACAGATGGAAAACCTGTTGTATAAATATTTTCAAATATTGTCTATCTTAGTAAATATTTGAATGTTTGTCAGTGACCTTTCCTTTTCTAATTTCATTGATCAGATATTCCTACTTGACATTTTGCTAACTTAAGTGCTGCCTTCTGTTTTTTATCTTCCTCTTTTGAAATTTAGTCGCTGTCAGGGTTGAATCAAGTGGGCTCTGCTGCTACCCCGCCTCATTCTGCTGCCTTCATGCCCCTTAAGGTATCTCTTGTTACATTAAATCTCCAGGAGATTTGGGGAGGGAGTGTACAGTGTAAGCCTTAAATTTCTCAGTGGGTTGGTTTTATAGCAACCTGAAATATAGGATTGTGTAGCCAGGCATGGTGGTGCTCACCTATAATCCCAGAACTCAGGAGGCTGAGGCAGGAGGATCATAGCAAGGTCAGGACCAATCTGGGCTACAAAGTGAGCTCAGGGCCAGCTTGAAGAGCATAGTGAAACTCTGTGTCAAAAAGACCCCCCCCCCCCAAATATATATAATTGTGTGAAATACACATACACTGCTGGACATAGTGGAGAATGCCTGTAATCCCAGCATTCAAAATATTGAGGCAGGAGGATCACCCAGAGTTGAAGACCAGCGTGGGATATATAGTGAGTTCAAGGTCAGCCTAAACTATGAAGTGAATCCCTGTCGAAGGAAAGGAAAGGAAAGGAAAGGAAAGGGAAGGGAAGGGAAGGGAAGGGAAGGGAGGGGAGGGGAGGGGAGGGGAGGGAAGGGGAAGGGGAAAAGGAAAGGATAGGATAGGATTTTGGAATGTTTTATTGTTCCAAAAATAGTCATAGAAATGCCAGGTTTGTTAGTGTACCCCTGTAATCCCAGCACTCCAGAAGCTGAATCAGGATTGCTGTGAGTTCAAGGCCACCCTACACTACATAGCAAAGCCTTGTAGAAAGAAAAAAAGAAAGAAAGAAAGAAAGAAAAGAAAGAAAGAAAGAAAGAAAGAAAGAAAGAAAGAAAAGAAAGAAGAGAGAGAGAGAGAGAGAGAGAGAGAGAGAGAGAGAGAAAAGAAAAACATAGAGAATAATGAATCCCAGTCTAAAATTACTACTACCCAACCCTCCACAATATGAGCCAACCAACTTAGGCTACCTGTTTTATAAATAAAGTTGTTTTGTTTTTTTCTGTTTTGCCTTTTT
>PVLA01016639.1:0-20068 GCA_004027455.1 Hydrochoerus hydrochaeris
ACTCCTACCTTGACAGGGTGTCCATGCTGAGCTGAGAAGAGGAAGCTGCCTTTTCTCAGAGCCCAGGAAGCTGTAAGACAACGAAGTCAGTTTTTAAAAGTAGTGTCCTGACCAGCAAAGCCACAGCACCCTCACTCACCACCTTCAAGGGAGCATCGCCTGCTGAGGGCTCGCGGTGGAGCAGAAGGGAGCCACGGTGCACACAGGAGACGCTGCCTGGCCCACACCCCACTCTCACTCCCAAACACAGGCCCCTCAGGCAGGGCAGCCATCAGGACCGCACAACGGGGTATTCGACGTCACCCCAGCTTCTGCCCACCAGATGGCAGTGGAGCGCCTCTGCCGCCTGAGCTGTGAAAATCAGCCATTTCCCAGACACCGCCCAGGGTTCCCGGGGGCAACTGGCTCGGGGCCAGTGCAGCCACAGAACCTCCCAGGTGATAGAAACGCTCAGCACCAGAGTGGCCCGGCCCGGTATGGCAGCCAGGAGCCACCTGCGCCCTGAGCACCCGACCAGGGCTGGGGTGACTGGAGACTGTGCTGCGGATACCACTTAACAGCCGAAGGTAATGGACAGCAGCAAGGGCCTCAATGCACTAAAGGCAAATCATGACAAAGGAAACCTTTCAGACAGTTTGGGCATCAATGACACCCAGAAGAGGGAAGACGTCCTGGAAGAAAATGAACAGTGAAAGACTAACAGGTCCACTAGGCCTCACCAAACGAGCACCGAGCCTGTAGCAGGGGCCGGCAGGACGGTTCTCAAGGTCTTCCTCCCTCCTGGTCCACATCCGGGAGTGACTGCTCCCTGGGGGGGCTGGCATCCTGACCTACGTTCCACAGATGGGAGATGGCCCTGTGACAGTGGGCTGTCCTGTCCCAGGCTGGGCCACAGGGACCGGGGTGCCAGCTTCCTTTGTCTCTCTCTCCTGCTTACCTTTTGTTCATCTGAGGGAAGCCAGCTGCCATGCACGGAGCTGACGGAGGTGGGGACTGAACCCCCAGGCGACACGCAGTAGGAAAGGCAGTACTTAGTCCAGTACTCTGTAAGGAAGCCCACACTGGGGACAGCACCCACCCTTCCCCCACCCACACTGGGCTGCACAGCCACCGAGCTGACGGAAACGCATGTCTGCCAGCACCGGGCCTGCAAGCAGCCAGCAGGAAGGCTTGCCGGACTCCCTGGGCACCTGCCAGGCCTGTGGGGTCAATGAGGATGAGAACCTCACCAGGGCTCGGGTCACGGAGTGTCAGCTCGGGGTTCACACTCTCATCTCCAACACAGGAGTGGAAGGCAAGAGTGGACACAGGGCTGGCCATGCAGACTGGCACCTCCTGCAAGGCATTAAACTTCCTGTGCCTTCTCTGTCCCCTGCACCAGCAAGGAAAGAACCAGGGAGCTCCAAGCCGTGGGGGCGCAGGCCCACTGTCGCTGTGGGAGACGGGCACATGGGTGCCGAGGTCCTGCCCAGGCACATCACTCCTGGCTCTGGCCTGTGTCTCACCTCCATGTCTCCACCTGTCCTCCCAAACCCACCTGTGGCTACGTGGGCTCAGAACCAAACTCAGATCCCACCAGCCGAAGCTGTCTTCTCTGCCCCTTTAGTGTAGCACAGTGTTGGGAGCCAATGAAGCTGAGGGAGCCCGCCAGCCGGGTCTGAAAACAAAGACGCCTGGGGTGAGCCATGGAAACGGGACTCCAAACCCCAAAACTCAGACCCTTAGGTTGCCATACATGCAGATCACTAGGCAATGGGGTGTCACATGACACTAACTTGCTAAATGTATAAATAAATGCCCCTACATCAGGCTGCAGCTTTCCTCCCATCAGGAGGATAAGGGCTCCACCTGATCCCAGCATTTGTCCTTATTTTCTCCTCCTCTCAGGGTCCTTATCCCTGGAACCTCAAGAGCTGCATTGGTCATGGCAATACAGCAAACATCTGACAAGTACCAAAAGAGTGTGACTGTTATTTAGCATCGCGGTACCATTCTGGAGAATTACAGCACCTGCAACATTAACGTCTGTGGTGCAGCTGTCAGCATCACATATACGATCCCTTCTGCACTGCCAGTATCTCAGCCACAGTGACCTGCTGCCGTGTGGGAGGATGCACAAGGTACACAACTCACAACAAGCATCAGCGGCTCTCCACTAGACATTCCCACCGCCCAAGCATCACTGAATGAATGCACACTTCCACTCATGTTGTCCAAGCCCCTCCCAGCCTGCAGGCTGGCTGTCACACAGCCTGTGACCACTGCAACCCCGGGTCCCCTATGCAGTCACTCAGAGCGCCCCACCCTAGGCCAGTTGCTTGGTATCGTGGCCACGGGAAGGCACGTGGATGACCCCCAATGGCCAGCTCCCACTCAGCAGAGCCCACACCTAATGGGCCCTGTCCACAGTCCAGCCAGGGCTGCTCCAGGAGCCAAGCAGATGGGACTCCAAAGCTTCCTGCCAAGGGTGAAAGGAAATCCCACTGTCCTCCTCTCCCTGCTCCACTTCCTATTGGCCCCAACATGAGACATCGTGGGTCTCTGCTTTCCCCATCCCCTAGGGACCCTTTCCAGGCAGGCATCTCCTCGGGCACCCATCCCCACCCTCGAGACCTGGCTGCCCGAGCGTCACTGAATGAATGCACACTTCCACTCATGTTGCCCAAGCCCCTCCCAGCCTGCCGTGGAGAATCAGTGGCAGTAAGGAGGCCCCGCGAGTCCCCCTTCTCCCCATCAGGGACAGACCAGGGTCACCCTAACGCCTCCTGCCTCTACTCATCACCCACCAGGATGAAGGTGATCAGGGGGCCGCCCCACAGGCCAACCAGCAAGCAGCTCCCCAACAGCAAGGTGTGTAGCCAGGGTAACGGGAAGGCACTGTGTGACCAGGGGAGACCATGGAGACGAATGGTCTCCAACAAACATCGCGACCCAGGTGGTGCGTATGGCCTCTTCCACTACTGTGACGAAACACCTGACACAGGCTAATACGATAATTAGAGGCAGAGGACCATCGGGTTTGCACTTTCAAGCTTATTCTAATTGCACTACACACATTAGAGTGAAGATACCAAAGCAGGGACAGAGACGAGGACCTAAAATGCTCTGCAGGATGGGGCCACCCAGGGGGAGGAAGGGGAATGAAAACAGTAAGGCCCGGCCTGGTGGAGTGGCACGCGCCTGTGCCCACAACACGCGGGGAGGCGGAGGCAAGAAGAGCGCAAGTTCCGGACTGACCTGGCAGCTGCACGCCCAAATGAAACCTTGTCTCACAAAAAATAGTAAAGAGGCTGGATGCAGCTCAGTGCTCAAAAAAAGAAAAAGTAAAGGCAGCGAGCCTAGGGGCTGACTGAGATGCAGGGGGTACCCACGGGTCGGATGCTTGCGGTCCGCCACCTCTTGCCTAGATGTGGGGTCCGCGCGAGCTCTGCGGAGGGAGCGCTCCTGCACAGGCTTCGCCCCAGGATACGCTAATGCCGGCCGGGGAGGCTGGGGAACCGTGCATTACGGGAATTTTTTGCGCCATTCGCAACTTTTTTCAAATGCTGAAAATATTTCAAAATGGAAAATTATTTTTAAATGCATTTTGTAGTTGTGAATGGTGTAAGCTAAGCCAGGTGTAAAGGGTCTCAAGAGAAGACTCTGTGAGACCCGGGCACTTGCTCCTCACATCTCCGCATCCAAATCACCAAGCAGGGAATAAAGAGGCCAGAGCCCGCACGCGCCCCGGGCACGCGCCGCTCCAGGAGCTCCGCCCACTACCACCGCTGCCGGACACAGCAGCCCCGCCCCTATAGCCACGCCCACCTCGCCGAGACACCGCCTATGGCGCGTCCCTCCAATCCGGCCCCGCCCCCACCCGCCAGATGGCCCCGCCCAGTCCCACCCACTCCGCTATAGCACCGCCCCCAGGCGTGCGGCCACAGCGCCCCCACGCGGCCTTGAAACCTGGGCGCCTCGCAGCCTATTGTCCCTGCCCTGTCCCCTCTCAGCCTATTGTCCCTGCCCTGTCCCGTACACCTACCGTCCGCATGCCTCACTGAGGGTGAAGGCCTTTGGCGCCGTTGCGAAAACGCAACTTCAAGTCCCAATGACTGTCGGGGCCTTTCCTGCTACACAAGATGGGTAACGCATACCAGGGCAGGCTGAACCTGACCCCAGCGGGGATGCACCAGAGACTACCAGTGGCTCCGCGGAGCCGGAGCTGGGACAACGCGCTGGCCTGAGGTGTAGCTGCCTCGCGACGTTCGGCAAGAGAACGGAATCTGCGCCTGGGCCCGCCTTCCTCGCCACGCCCCCAGAAAGCCACGCCCCCATCCTGGGCTGCCATGGAGACAAGGAGACCTCCGAGGTGCCTAGAGCAACCCGGAAGTGCTTCCGGGCCAGTGGTCCGGATGCGGAAGTGCCCCCAGCCCGGGGCTCTCAAGGAGATGTCCTAACAGTTGAGTGATGGCCCCTGCCAAATGTTCCAGGACTCAGTTCTCGCGGGTGGCCTGAAACCAGCAGCAGTAGTCATCGGGGAAACTGCATCTCCCCAGAACTCCTGAATCAGAAACGGGGATAGGGGATGCAAGGATGTGACTGAGTGGTAGAGCACTTGCCCATCATGGTGAGGACCTGGGCTCAAGCCCCAGCAACAAGCACAAAAAAACAGAAGAAAGGAGAAAATGTTGCAGTTAGGGGTTGGTCAAAATCTGTACCTTCCAAACCCTTGAGATGGTTGTGATGTAAACTAGGGCTTAAAAACCTCTAGTGTTTAGCAGGGTTTCTAAGCTTCTACACTCGATACTTTTGCCTGGTAGGATCACCAGATAAAATACAGTTAAAGTTGAATTTTAGGTAACTGGGAATCCCATTATCTCATCTTGCTATCTTGTTAGGACCTCTGTTTTTACTTGTTACAAATACCATAATTGTAAGAAGCTGAGCATACCTGGTGTCTACCTAAATGCCAGTAGTGTACAACTCTCCCTCCTCCCCAGTTTATTGTCAATGGATAAAGTCCAAGGAGGTCCCCTCAAAGAGATGATGCTTCCACTCAGGAGGAGGTTCTTGACTCCTGATTTCAGAATGTGCCCGAGAGGCATAGACAGAAAGGCCAAGTTAGAAATTAAGAGACAATAGAGAAGGTAGGATAAGATAATAGAAATAAAAATTGATAGAGAAGAGACAAGGCTGTGTGTTTAAGGAATCTGAAACTTCAGGACACAACCAAGTTGCCCAACATGGTCCATAACAGTACTCCCAAGTTTTCATTCCCTACGGTTTTTGGGTTTTTCTCATCCATGACTATCACACCCAAATCTCCTAAAGATACTGTGAGTCCATCAACTAACCAAGTTAATATGGTAAAAGGCAACATCACCCTGTCTTTAAGATGAAAAAATAGATTCAAAGGGCTCAAAGAATGTTAGAGGGCAAAAAGTCTTAGATCCTCTGTCACAAGGGATAGTTCTGAGAGCACATCTGTGACACCACCCTAGCCCAAAGAAGGTACCACAGTGTGAGTGCCACTGTTCCTTCTGGCTTGCTGCCAGATCGACTTTCCTGTAGCTCTCACTGATGCATCCTGGAGTTTTGTTTTGTTTTGTTTTGTTTTGTTTTCCTATAACTAGAAGCAGGCTAAGTTGAGACCCCCATCTTCCTTTTGTGGAACTTCTCAGAGCCCCATCTAATGACCAAGTGATGTCTGAAGGGACTAAAGGGCACAGCTCTGATGAGGAGGATTAGATCAGCAACTTAACAGAACAAATAGCATTTATGGATTAGCTGAGGTGGGATAGGTTTTGTTACCTCACTTCTGGTTTTATGGGATGGCTCTGAGTAGTTTAGTCTATGGTGTGCTTGCTTTGGCTTGGGGCAGTCTCAGTCTCCACCTTGCTGGAATCCAAGGTAACCATGGGTTCAGGGCAATTACTAAAGATGTCTGAACCTGAAAATACTTGTAAATTTTGTATCTTGGTGTCATCCATGTTTTTCTTTTCTTTATTTTCTTTTTGAGCCAGGGTCTTTCTATGCAGTTCAGGCTGGCCTTGAACTTTCTATGTAACCCAGGCTGGCCTCGAACTCACAGCATTCCTCCTCAGCCTCTCTAGTGTCCTCAGTCTTAAAAGGGAAATTAGATAGGCTCTGTAAATCTAGGGCTTTCAGAGACTACAGGACTAGTAGAAGTTTGAGCCCAGCCTGGGAAACTTAGCACTTAGCAAGACCCTGTATCTAAATCAATACATAGGCATAGGACTAGGGATGTAGTTTAATATAAAGGCCCTGGATTCAGTCCTGAGTACCACAAAAATACTACTAATAATAGACCTAGTCAACCTAAATTTGCCAATTTTTAAACAGACCCTCCCTAAATAATCACCATGGCTATATGAAGACTAAACAAGGGCTCCAGTCCCAGGATTTGAGGTAATAAATGAAGGCCACACACCACTCTGCTTTCAGTTACTTACTGAGCATCTGTAGGCCCAAGCAAAATCATTGCTGTTAAGCAAAAAATGCTTTCAATTCCCTAACTGCCTCAGAAAACAAGACAAATCACACTTTTAATTAGTAGCAGGCTGAGGGTCCAGGAGTTCAGTTGTCTTCTGTCCCTGTTGTGGTCCCTGTTGTTAAGACAACACAAAAGATTATGTCTCTTGCAGGGGCAAACTCTTCTACCCCTACTGCCCCTTGAAAATCTCTGCTTTATAAGAGCTTCCTCCCACCAAAACTGTCACCAGAGTTGGAAGGCCAAAGCTACACAACAGGCCAGGCTCAGCCACCTGTCCTAAAATGCCAGCCAAGGAAATAACCAGTGGTAAAGGGCAGAAGAGCTTGGTCAGCGTGGCTGTGCTGGAAGGACAGATGAAGCGCTCGAGCTCTGTCTTAAAGGGGCTGACAGCAGGTGTGTAGAGACAGGCTACACTGGGGTTCAGGGAGCAGGTAGGCAATGACCCAGGGCAAGGTCTGGATGGCCGACCGTGGATCATCGCATCCTCATTTATGTGCCCTTGTAAAAATGTTACTCATGTCTAAGAAACCCTAATTAACCTTGTACCCTTCCCAGAAACAAAAGCACAGACCCTGATTGTACCAATCAGTGAAGTCGTCACTGTTAGAAAATCAGCTTGCTCCTGTAAGTATAGGTAAGATAAAGAAGCCCTGCTGAGCAGCTCACCTGGGGCATCTTCCTGCTGTACAGCTCACTTGCTGGGTGACAGTCCTCCCCCAACTCCGCAGTATTATCAGTAAAACTCCTACTATAGTCTACTATGTTTTTGTCTTCTGAGTTCCTTGTTCCGTGCTGCAGAGAGTTTTGGTTCTGAGTCAGCCTTGCTTCCCCTCCCGCATTCCTGCCAGGGTAAAGAGATGAAGCAGGGAAGCAGGAGTCTGTTCATGGGAGAACCCCGGCCTCCCAGACCCCTGGATGTCACAACAGGGGCAAAGGTTGGGAGCTGGCAGAGGTGGCAGCCGTTGGTCGTGCTGGTCAGGTCATGATTCAGGTGGTGGCTGTCACAGGCTGGTTCTGTGGGGTCCTGGGAGGGCTGTCGTGGCTTGAGGGAGCAGTCCAGCTCCCATCATGAGAGATTCCTCCTGTTTAAGGCAGCCTCTGTTTGCTTCTCTTTAAATGCTCTCTGGAGTGCCTGCTTTTATGTCTTCTTCCCTTTCCCTCCTGTCTTGACCCATATTCCAGTCTCCTGCTAATCTCCACAAAGTCTCTGTCCCTTTTTTCCTATCATCTTTTTATGTTGCTCCTAAATTATTTAGACTTTAAGCATCTCATGAAAGAGAAACCTTGTGACATTTAACCTTCCGTGTCTGATTCACTGCATTAGCATTATGGTCTCAAGGTGCATCCATTTTCCTACAGATGACTCAAGTTTACCCTCTCCTATGGCAGTGTAATTCTCCACTGTGTACAGTTCCCAAATTCTCCATATCCACCGGGCACCCTCAGTTTCAGTCATGGGGTCATAGCTCTCACCTGGAGGAGACCTCAGCATGGGCTGGTCTGCGGGGCTCTGCTCTTCCTAGAATCCAAGGTGGCTGCACATTCAGATGGGAGGAAAGGAACCGCTCAACCACAGCAGTGTGGATTTGTACATTTATTCATACATCCAGCAGCCTCACCTCACGTAACACCCGCTGGCAACCTAAAATGCCAGCCAAGGAAATGACCTACATGGCAACCTACAGGCTTGGCATTCTCTGGACTGGAGCAGCTGTTTACTAGGCTCACTCTGGGTGCCAGCCCCACACATGAGATCCATCTCCAGCTTCAGACCTTTCCCACATCTCCCCCTTTTCTGCTTTGTAGTTGCAAGCAAGGGGTGGTCAGTTGAAGCTGGAGGATCTGCGTGTGGAGGGCTCTGCAGAAGGCCTCATTCTGGAAGGACTTTTATTCTGAGTGAGCTTACTATTCAGGCTGAAGATTTCCAGTCCAAGGGTGTCAGGTCCCTGCACCCAGCAATTAGCCCTGTACAGTCCATGCATCCATAACAGTAGCCAGCTACTGGTGTAGCTGGAAATTGTCAGAGGTGTTAAGTGACTTGAGTTTATTTTATAATCAGCACATTTCTATGGTATTGTTTTATACCTTTTGTAGTTCTAGTTTTCTGCAGGATGTTCCAGTTAAAGAAAGACCTGTATTAAATTAATTTTTGCTATCCATCAAGGTCAGTGAAGTCTCCTCAGGAATCACCTTGGAACCATGCACAGCACCTCTTAGTTCTCATATCAGGGTCAGCTGTCTGGATGAATCAGGGCCATTGCTCACCCCAGTTGCTTTGTGTGAGAGCTCAGGAGACTTTTCTCTCCTTAGGCACACGACACACTGCTGATCATTATGTCCTGGGGCCAAAATATTGGGTGTCCTCTAAGCCCATCTATCTTTCTAGTTTTTGGTCTCCAAACCTGAGTTGTTGAACATCCAGATGAGGTGTTTAATGACATTACATTGTATTGAGAGCAGTGAGCTTAATATTATACAATGTACAACCATTATTTCCTACCAACCATGAATGTTTACCATTTGAATCTCTATAGCACTTTAACAAACAAAAGTTATATATTTTACACAGAAAATTAGAAATTGAAATAATTAATATTGTAACATGACAATCATGATGACATTTTTATAACACTGAAATTTCTATTTTGCATAAAATAGCCTTTTTAGTCAATCATCTCTATCCAGCACGTAAGACACTTTTACCTAGCTTGTTAACCTTTAATGGGATATACAGCTCATAAATTTTTGTTAAAGAAAGATATCTGAATCTGAAAGAAAAGGCTATGACACTAAACAATCCCTGTTTTACATTTTGGAAAACCTGTATATCTTAAGGCATGAATATATTTAATACTCCACAAGAATAATTGTGGAGTCATATAATTGTGGAATCAATTGTCACAGTCATATAAAAACCTTTGTACCAGGGCATCTTTAAATCAAAAACCTTATTGTCTGGAAGACTTAATCTTTTTGATGGTGACCAACATAAGCATCGCAATAATATACATATCCCGGGCCCTAATAATATATTTTAATAACATTTATTGGGGTGTCTCCCATATGGCTATGGAGATCACTGGGGCTTCCTATTAATGAGCACAGGCTGGGATAGCTTCCGAGCTTCCGAGGCAGCTGTTTCTTTATTCACCAAAGGGAAACTTGTCCAAGAATTTCTCCCCTCCCTAAGGGATTTTTGTTTAATTATCTTAACAATTTTTGATGACCTATGAGAAAACCAAATTTGATATTATTTTGACAAGCTGGCAACCTGGGTAGAAGCATGCTTTTTTAAATCTATAACCCAAATTAAATTTTTAACAAATGATCCAAAAATATAAAAAAGGAAAAGAGAAAAAATTGTTGAGCTCAAATTCTAAAAAAAAAAAAACTGTTACTGATTGGACAAACAAATACACAGATTAACAGATTAGCCAAACAGACAAACATCTTAAAAAACAAAAGTGCATGCAAATATATTTTTGACCAAATTGAATTCTAATAACTCTTTCACAATTTTAGAAATTTATAATTTAAATAGATTAGTCAGATTTTGTTGTAGGTCAGTTAACAGGTATCTCTTATAAGAAGAATTTGAAAGGACTTAAATCTTGTATCTATAATTAATTAATATATAATTTTTTGTATTTTATTTAGTCTGAAGAATACTGGTAAATTTCATATCCCTTTCTCTCATGTAGCTTTCAGCTCAGTTATCTGTATGCAGTCTGCTCCTACGCAGACCTTGGACTCCCATTTTTGGCTACCATCTGGTGGCATCCTGAGTCATTCCCTTTACTTGGCCTCCAGGTTGGATCTGTCTCCATCTTTGGTGTGGTCTCTGAGCCATCACTGTCATAGGACTCAGCATCAACTGTTTGAAAGATGGAATCAACTGCTTCTCCGGGTCTGGGTCCATGATTCAGGCAGACAACACACTCTGGCACCAGATACGCTGTTCCGTGCTCTCTGGAAAGACACAAGCTCACCCTGGGCCCCAAATCAGCACCAGGCTGAACCCTTCCATTGTCCAGCATGACGATCATTCCAAAGACCTTTCCTAACTTTCCCCTTTTTTTTTTTACCTGAATGATTTGTCTTTCTGCCGCTGTAGTCCCATCCCTAGCAGGATTTTAAAAGTTAATAGTATGTACTGCCAAGTGAAGTCCGTTATGAGGTGTGAATTTTATAAGGAAGGATTCCCCCTTCTGTGTTTGTAATTGGCCAGGGTACAAATGGCTGTCTGCCAAGCACAAAGTGCTGAATTCGATTCCTGGTACCAAAAAAGGCCCTGTTTTTGTAATTGAGTTTTGAGTGTACATTCAATTCCTTGGCCTTGAGGGTAATAAGGGACTCCCATGGCAAGGGAAATATGATCAGTTTTACAAAACATTTGGAAGCAGCACTTGCATAGGCTGGGCCACTGTCAGTCTTGCATCTGTGGGCAGCCAAGGGTGCCAAGGCATCCGAGCAGTGAGCAGCGGCAAGTTCAGCCACTCCACCAGTGTGGGCAGAAGAAAGTAAATCCTGAGGAGGCGTCTGATGAAATGTGGACCCAGCTTAGAGAGCCAAACTCAGCAACGTGAAATAAATGAAAAAGATCCTTCTGGTCTGTGTGTATGGTGGCAATTTCAGCATGATGCATCACTCTCCAAATATAGGCACCATCAGAAAAGAGGTTAATAGAGTGAGTGAAGAATCTTGCAGGGCCCATATAACAGCCTGCAAGTTAGTGTTTTGTGCAGAAGAGAAACCCACATCCTGTATTGGGGTGCCTGGGTTCCTACCTGCCACTCCTGCCTCACCACCAGGGATGGGCTCCATCTCTGCCCACTCCCCTCCCCCCAAAAGAAGAAGAAAAAAAGACTTGAGTGACGTGGCAGGTCAGCAGTTTAAAACGAGGCAGGCAGAAGTCCAGTGGAATTCAAGCCGCAGTACGCAGGAGGCAGGACTGGCTGGGCTTTCATCCCTCTGCCGGCCCATCCCTGCCCATGGTGGCATGCAGCCACCAACTCCAAGGCACAGGTCCCCATGAGCTACCTGCTGCACCAAGCTGAGCCAGACAGGACTGGGCCAGGCCAGGCCACCTCAGGGAAGCTCTTGCAAACATACCTCCTCCACCATTTGGCGGGGCTGGGGCAGGCCCTACTGAGGCTTCCCAGAATAGGCTGGCCTTCCAAATCACTTTGTATATACACTCATTTGCCTAATGATATCCTCATCAACACTTTGTACAGATACTAGAAGGTTTTATCGAAAGAACGTAACAGTAGTGCTGCCTTCCAGGTGCAGCAGAGCAACATTGGGTAAAAATGTTCTTCGCCCCAGCAGCTGAAACAAGTCATCTTGCTCTTTCCCGTCCCTGCAGGCTATGGATGAGTGACAGTTGTTACCAATGTGGCCCCTTGTACAGATAAGGGCCCAGTGTCTGCACAAATAAATCTGAATCGTCTCAGACAGTATAGTCTGCTTTTTGCAGGCGCTTAAAAGCCCCTTTACACAGTTATTTGCATTTCAAAGGTCAATTGGTGAGCAAGTAATTGAAAGAATGATTCTATTTTATGAAGGGTGGAAATCTTATCCTGTTACGCAGCACAATTTTCCTGAACTGAGAAGGCAGAAACAGCCACCTGTGGCACAGCTAAGGTTACTGGGCACTGTGAAATGGAATCCACAGTGAAACACCCCTCTCGTGGGAAGGGTCTTTTATATCCCCACAGCCCCTTCCTTATCTGGCTGAGCAGGCTGGAGCATTTAAGCTCTATTGGGTTTTGCTGCTCTTCCTACATTTTCTCTGCTCAGAACTTGATTTTGAAATGATGCTCTAAGCCAAATCCTTTGTGGCTGCTTCAACAAATGTACGACCATTAAGACACTCTCTAATGCATATCTAATGCAAAAGAAGATAAATACAAGAATCAAGAACACAGCAAGTATTTCTGTACACATCTGTGGTTCTTGAGAACCTGGTTGCCCCATGTTTTACACCTGATGATATCAATATGAATACACTTTTGTGATCAATACTGATCAATACTATCACACACTTCTCCCGCTTTTGTGCACGCTGTGGGAAGTGTCTCCTCACCGGCTAGTTCTTCATATGCTGGTCTCCATTCAGACAGCACAGCTCTTGAAGTTCCTGGGGGAATGGATGATGGGGGGATGGAGAAACAAAGATGAGAGTCAGAACACAGAGAGCTGAGGGCAGGTGGCGCCCTCTCTCGGGATGGGAGAAAAGGAACTGCTCAACCAGTGCAGCATTGATTTGTACAGTTGGCTGGTTGGTGTCACGTGACACCCCTCTGCCTAGCAACCTGCCTGCATGGCAGCCTCGGGGGCCTGGCCTTCTCTGAGCTGGAGCAGCTGTTACCTGGCTCACCTGCCGTGTCTTTGTTCCTCAGATGGCTCTGCTCCAGCCCTACATGTGTGATCAACCTCCAGCTTCAGCTGCTTCTACACACTCCATAACCAACGCTGTGTCTCTGAGACCCACATCCTGCAGGCCACTTCCGCCCCGAGCCACCTCCCTGCTGTGGCTCTCAGAGGTGGTGCAGCAGTCCTGCTGTGGAGGAGGGGAGAGGGGAAAGTTCAAGAAAGAGCACAGCTCAGACTTGCCTCCAGGATCCGTCCTGTGCTCCCAAGGAGGGCGGCTGAGGAGGGCAGCCAAACCCCAGGCCTGGCGGGAAAAAGGGCAGGAAGTCACCTTCAGAAGCACACAGTGGAGGGGGAGGTGGCTTCCCCCTGGGAGAAGGAGAACACTGGGACCCTGCAGCAGCAGGAGGGTGCTCTGTCATTGCTGGGAGGGGCTTCGGAGGGAGGCCCACCTTCTGCTGCTGCATAGGCAGCTCTGTGGGTGCACCCTCATGGCAAAAGGGCCCCGGGCACAGGAGGGTGGGCAGCCTGGCTGTGCTGGGCAGGAACACAGCAAAGATGACCTTGGGTTCCCATCGCGTGGGAGCCATGGAGCCAAACAAACCTCAGTGGATTCCGCAGGGCCCACTCAGGCTTGGGGCCAACTACCTACCTTACTGACTCCCAATTCAAAGGCTGATCGCATCTGGACACATAGTCACAGACACGGGCAGAAATAAGGTGTGATGTGGGCACCCAGTGGCTCAGTCCATTTGACAAAATTTAACAAGCACAAAGAAATACTCAAGAGCCAGACGTGAAGGCCTGTGCCTGTAAGCCCGGCACTCTGGAAGGCTGAGGCAGAAGGATCCCAAGGTCAAGCCCAGCCTGGGCAACTTAGTGACTTAGCAAGACCCTGTCTCTCATGAAAGATTTACAAAGGGCTAGGGACGTAGCACAGCGTGAAGACCTTGGATTCAGCCCCCAGTGCCACAAACAAAAACCAAGACACTGAAGCTTTCCTATTATACTTGCATGGGTAAATATTAGTAGTTCAGAAAATGTGTAAAGTTCATGGGTTCATTAATCCCCTGGGTGTCCATGACGGACCCTTCCACAGTGCTACCAAGCATCACTTAGGTTCCTGTTGGCATCATACAGCCACAGAAACAACCGCGTCTCCCCGGTAGTTGTGCTGTCATGAACCCTCTCTCAGCAGACCTGTAATTGTGGCCACTTGAGCCACCTTTTGGTCACTGCAGGTAGCTTCTGTTATACTCTGACGCTTTTTTGAAAGTATTTGCAGGTGAAAATGAAGCATTTACCTTGTGTCCTCCCTGAACCTCCATCATTTGGAAATTCTCACTCAGTATTCCTATTTTCATGGCCATATAGTTACTCACACAAGTCCAATAAGAGTCCGTCCTGTGTTATAAGGGGACAGGACGGGAAAGGTTTGTTTCAGAACCATGGCATTGAAAAGAACAGGACATCAGAGACTAAAGGATGAAACCAGAGGTGAGCAGGCAGGTTATGGAGGGGGGAGGCTGGCGTCCCAGAGCCGGGCTTGCCTGGGCGGCTGCCAGCTCCTAGGGCAGTCAGTTCTCTTCCCAGTGGGACACTGGCCCAAGACACGGGAATTTTTGAGAAGAGATGATGCACTCAAATCTGTGGGTTTTACAGGGGAAATCTGGCGAGGGGCTCTTGGCTTGGTGTCTCAGCCTGAGGAGGCCTTGAGAAATCTAATTCAAGACTGCGTGAGGCGGTCCAGCAAGGCTGACTTGACAGCGTATGTGGCCAGTGCTCACTCTTACCACTGTTATGAATACACTCAACTGTCACCAGAGTAGATGTATTTGGTAAGAATCTCCTCTGCTTGGTTGCTGTTGACCAAACAGGAGAGAACTATAGAAAAAATGATAGATTTCAGTAAAAAACTGCAACACTCCCTCATAATTTTGAGACACGTTGTCTCTACACGGTACAGGTTGGCCTCGAGCTAGAAGTCCTCCTGCCTCAGCCTTCCAAGTGCTGGGGTTATAGGCACTGCCAAGCCCAGCTTCCCTTCCTGGTCTACAGTTTAGGTGGCATCCTTCCTCATCTGGCTACTGCTCCCCAAATCATTTTCTATTTTTCTCCCACTCTCCAGAATTGGAGTCCGTGGGAACCAAAACTGTCCTCTTCCTGACACCCTGGAAGCTGAACCTGAATGCCCCAATTCAAGCTGTAATCTCACCAGAGGTCCTTGGTGGCTGCTGTATGGACCACCCAGGATCTTACTGGGACACCCGATGGCATCACCAGAGTCTCCAGCTCAAGCCAGGGCCTTGGCCGGCTGGCTGCTTTTCCGCCTCCCACCACCTGGCGATGCTTCTGACCCAGCGTTCTGAGGTCTGCCAGCCTGTGGGGCAGCTGTCCTGCAGGGTCCCAGCAAGGGCTCAAACTGTTGGATGGAAAGACAGATCTCTCTCCCTGAAGGAGGCCTGACCAACACGCTCTACTCTGAACCATCTTCTCGGACCGGACCCTGGCACTGTGCTCCATCCTTAGTCCACTTGGTCCAGTTTAGTAGGAATCTTGCTAAGTCAGGCTTTCCCAAAAAAGCCCAGCCTTGATTTCTCATCCGCAGCTCTCAGTGTCTTAGCTCCAGACCTACCTTTGGCAACAATCTCCTTGGCAAATCTAGCAGAGTCTCCCTCCCCTCCCTGTCTCCTCTTTGTAATTTTCCAGCCCTTGTGAGTCTCCATTTGTCCTGGTACCTGGATCCCAGCCTCCCTCCCCTGTCAGCCCCTGGCAGGGCACCATGAAGACACAAAGGAGGGGGGGATGGGTTCTCCCATAACCGGTGTTGGGAAAACTGGATTTCCACGTGCAGAGCAATGAAGTCGAACCCTTTCGTGCACCATATACTAAGATCAACTCATAATGGGCAAAAGATTTAAGATGAGAGACCTAAAGCCATCAGACTCCTAGGGAAGGACATCGGGGAGAAGCTCTTTGATGCTGCACTGGGCAATAATGTCCTGTTGAAAGCTCAGGCTACAGAGACAAATGTGTCAGTCCACAAACAACAGAGAATGAGACTGAAAATCTGCACAGCAAAGGAAACAATCAACAAGAGGACAAGGAGGCGGGCACAGAGCTCAGCGGTGCAGGCCCCTGCCCAGCAAGCACAAGGTCCTGAGTTTGATTCCCAGCACCAAACCCCACCCCCAAAGAAGAAGAGGCCCCCAACCCATTGGGAAGTTGTAATGCAGACTACACATCTGTGAATTAATATCCAAAATTTATAGGGAACTCATATAACTCAATAGCAAAATAAATAACTTGTTTAAAATTGATAAATGGACTGAAAAGACATTTCTTGAAAGAAGACATTAAACATGCCCAGTAAATACTATAAAAGGTGCTCACCTGGGCCGGGGATTTAGCTCAGCTGCATAAGCGCCTGCCTGGCAAGCACAAGGTCATGAGTTCAGTCTCTGGTACCAAAAAACAAAAACAAACAAACAAAGAAAAGCCCTGCTCACCAGCACTAATCATCAAGGAAGTATGTAAATTAAAGTAACAACGGACTATCAGGTCACACCCTAAGGATGGCTGTTATCAAAAAGACAAGAGGTAAATGTTGCTGGGGATGAGGGGAAAAAGGAGCCCCGGAAACTGCTGCTGGGGTGTGGATTTGGGGCTGCCTAACGAGGTCAAAAACAAAACCTGAGGCAGCAGTGCTCTTCCTGGACATTCACCTACAGAGATGAACTGGGGCTCCTAAAGACCCCCGCGTTCCTGGGTTCACGGGAAAAGCACTTGCAGCGGCAAAGACTCAGGAACAACAGCAGTGTCCACTGACGGACAGATAGATCAGGAAACGTAATCAGCGCGCAGTGATGTGCCTCCGTCCACACCTGCGTGTGAGCACCTGTCCTGGGTTGCTCAGCCTTGTAAAAGACCTGGCCGTCGGCCACCACATGGGTGGACCCAGGGCACACCCTGCCACAGAGAGAAAACCAGGACAGAGCAGTTTGTAAAAGCACGAATCCTCACAGACACAAGGAAGCAGTGATTGCCGGTGCAGGGGCAGGAGGAGGAGAGATGTGGCTCAGACATACAGGAGCAGGCGGGAAAAACAAGTCAGGAGAGCTCAGGCGTGACCCCGGGCTAGTTCACAAGAACACACCGGGGATTTTGGTAAATACATAGAATTTAGCTGCTGACACCACAAAAAAAGAGGAAAAAAGCCTAGGTGAGATGACAGATGTGCCAGTGTCTGCACCGCCCTGCTGGAGCTGTCCTTAGGGTCGCGTGACTTCACAGTAACACCAGTAACAGTTCATAACTGCTGTCGTTACACAGTAACGATCTGCTTTTCCTCTCTGGTGAGACCAAGTCCACCTGCATGATGTTTCCACTCCTGCTGTGCAGAGGGGTGGGGGGAGAGAGCACAGCTTCACCCCTTTTCCCCCCTTTCCCGCCACCGCTTGACCGCTTTCCACTTAAGGAAGCTCACTCCCCTGCTTCCTGTTAGCCATCGCTCAGTTTTTAAAAATCCCTCGTAGTAGTTTTTGAATTCAGTCTTCGTCACCTTCAGTGTCACAAGAGCTGTGCTGGAGGCAGCATCCCAGGCCCCAGGTCACTGGTGCCTACCCATCATCCACCAGAGGACAGCTGTGTCCCCAATGTGCAGGTGGGAGAGACTGGGCTGGAGATACACGGCCGGGCAGGGTGGCCCCCTCGCGCTGGGGCCTGCTGGCCCCGCTGGCATTGTCCCTCGACAAGCAGCCCGTGAAGAAGAAGGATGAGCAGGTTTAAAGGTGCAGACAGGCGCCTCACCAGGGCCGACTGGGTCACTCAGGTCCACGCAGCAGCTGGGTCACAAGTGGTGGGAAGTAGAAACTACGCCCGCCCATCAGGCCCAGGTGGCCCGGTCCTGTGAGTGGCACATGCTCTTGCACCATGCCAGCCTGGCACCAGGAACAGGACACTCCCCAGACGGCAGGCAGAGACGCCATCCCCATCTGCCTCGGCCTTTGTCTGCCCCAGGCCTTTCTGTCAGGCGTGAACTCTGCTCGGAGGAGCAGCACGGGGACATCGCCTCCCTTCCAGCCTCCTGGCCGCATGGACATGGGTGCCCCCGGCCCCAGGCCAGCTCCCAGGTATGTGTGCAAGTGTATGTGTGTGCACACGCGTGTGTTTGGGGCTGACACGGCAGGGGTGTTACTGTGTCACAGGTGCTGTCGGCTGCCCTGTCCCTCCCACCCTGCCTGTCCCGTGATCTTTTCCACATTCCGAGCTATGCCTGGTGGACTGAGGGAGCCCCATCTGCTCAGCCCAGTGTGTGCCACTCCGGGAGACCCGGAGGCCATCCCAGGCAGGGCGGGCAGCAGTGTGGACAGGGCCTCGACTTGGCTGGGAGCTGGGCACTTCTCACATACACAGAGACCACAGGATGAGCAACCAGGGAGCAGGGAAGACCAGTGGACCTCAGCCTCCCTGGCGGGGCTCCAGTTGGGGTCCTCCTCACCTGACTCAGTATCTCGCTCCTTCCAGCTCCTGGATTCACCCTCTTCCCCCACCAGGTCCCCACTACAAACAGATGCAAAATCAGGAAGGACCATGGGGCAACCGACATGCACCCCAGACTAGTAGGGGGCTCCCTGGCTCCCCAGGACAGGATTAAGACGGTGATGGCGACCCTTTCTGAGGCCGAGCACTCCTGCATCTCCAACCCACTCGTTTACCCCAGAATCCCAATGCCACCCCTAGGCACACGGCTATCTGATGCCCCACTGTTGGGGCCAGAGAGAGGACACTGCATGCCTTGGGTTCACCACTGCTACCCTGGGATAAGGCCCAGGACAGGTCCCAGTTGCGTGCCACTGGTCATGGCAGTGCCCTTAGCCGGTGTCACCCCTCCAGCAGTCACAGGGTCCATCCTGGTTCTGGGTTGGCTGAGGCCAGGGTGTGACTGGGCCAAGGCCTCAGCACCACCAGGGCACCAAGCTTGGTCTCACAGCCTGGCCCGCCTTGCGGGGGGGACCCACCTTCAGGCCCGCAGCCCCCTGCCCACCTTGAGCGCCAACCTGCTCCCTGGCTTCTGGGGTGCTTGGACACATCCCTGTGTGTCTGGAGGCTGAGCCACGTGTTGGTGCCATTTCTTCCAATCCCGTGGCCTGGCACTGTACCCCAGGGGGCACAGCCTGAGGCATCCTGCAACTGGGGAGCCGGGAAGATGTGCCAGGCCCAGCTCTGAGGGCCTGTGCGAAGTCATGGACCTGGGTCCAGGCCCTGGGAGGGGAGAGACAGTCAGAGCTTGAGCAGCTGGAGCGAGGTTGGCCATCCAAGGCGCCGGCAGCGTCCAGTGGCTTCCCGGCCAGGTCCAGCAGCAGCTCAGAGCCAGCAAACGAACTCCTGGGCCTTCTCTGCATGCGGCCTTGTGGTACTCAGAGTTCCACAGTCAGTGGGGAAGCAGGGCAGGAGGACACAGGCCGGGAGGTCAACACCGGACACTGCTCTCTGTTCCCCCTGCCCCGGGGCCCACCAGCTTCTCAGGGTCTGACAAACGGAGTTGTTTATTCTCTGCAGTCTGCCAGCTCTCCCTTCCTTTCTTCCTATTTTTTGGGGGGAGGGGGACTTTGACACAGGATCTGTCTATTTAGATCAGGCTGTCCTTGAACTCACAGTGATCCTCCTGCCTCAGCCTCCTGAGTGCTAGGGTTACAGGCGTGCACCACCACACCTGGCTTCTTCCTTTCTTTTTATAACCTAGAAAAAGTCATTTCAATGCTAGCCTGTCAGTACATTTTTATGGTGTAGATGATTTTTGAGGGAGAGGGGAGGTTCCCTGAGATTGAACTTCACAACTTCGCTCTTGCCCGGCAGGACTCATGCGCTAGGCTCCAAGCAGACCGGTGTAGCTCGATTAGCATTTTATAGGCGCGGTTGGGCCCACAGCGGCCCTTGGCACTGGCAAACCGGGCAGAGGAGGAGGAGGAGGAGGAAGAAGAGGAGGAGGAGGAGGAGAAGCAGCAGCAGCCACCCGGTCAGCTGTGCCCGGCTCCTCCGTGGGGCGGCGCCACTGGCCACCTCGCAGGACAGGACCGAGCCTCACCACCGCTGAGCTCGCAGCTCCCATGGCCTCCAGGGCAGCTCAGGGGCGCGGCTCCTGCTGGGGGAGGGGGAAGAGGTGGGGGAGAGGAGGGGAGGGGAGAGGAAAAGGAG
>PVLA01016640.1:0-20068 GCA_004027455.1 Hydrochoerus hydrochaeris
ACAGGAACCCCGCAAATCCTCCTCCATGAGCTCTCCCACCCAAAGCTCCCACATAAACTCTCTCACACTACTCACAGAAGGCAAAACCCCACAACCAGTCCTCACAAAGGGGTTATCTAGAGGGCCTCCAGCAACCCCCCTGGAGTCTCCACCCTCGACTCCATATTGAGCATTACATAAAAACATACACATGTGAACTGCACAAATTACAATTATCAGTACAAAACATTCCAAGATCCCCGCGCCCAATTCCCACATGCGGTGTCCTTTTCCTGGGGAAGCGATTGTCACAAGGCGTGGATGGACTAGGACGCGGCATGAACAGAAAAGGGCGCCGCACTTCGGGGTTCACTGAATCAAACCCTGGTAGCACAGCCTCTTTTGCACCCCAAGTAGACTGGTAGGACCCCCATTCCAGGCCAAGGTTACTCCCCAAAGCAAGCAGCTAGCCCACATGGCTCTCAGGTACAATTCTTGGTTCTGTGTGCTGTTCATTAATTAAGGATACATTAGTAGTGACAGGTTTTTAAAAATCAACAACATGCCAGGTGAGGTGGCACATGCCTACAATCTCAGCATTTGGGGAGGCTGAGGCAGGAGGATTGCCATGTGTTCAGGGCCAGCTACATAGCAAAACCCTGTCTCAAAAACTAAAGGAAAAAAAATCCACAACAGTTCCTTCCATGTCTGCATTTGTGATTGATGAGGTCCCTGGGCTGCGTGAATACCCCTGGCTCTGTCCCTTCTCCGGCGAGGAGTCCCAGCCGCTGCGAAGCAGGGGGGGTGGGGGGGAGCACCCCAGGCTCCAGTCTGCCAGGAGGTATTTTCCTATCAGTACAAATCAACTGTGAAAGTGTATCTCAGCTGGCAAAATACTTCCTCCAGGCACAGCTCCACCGAGAACCGCACCTCCTTCCTGCGCTGGAGAAACCCAAACTCCAGGCCTGAGATTTCCTCACCAGTCAGGCCGCGTCCGGGAGCGTGTTGCTGTTTTTCCTGCTGTTGTCACAGTTACGAGACCGCTCTGGGCAGGAGTTCCCGCCACTCCGCCACTCCTCGGGAAGAGGGATGGTTTCTAAACAGATGTCTGCAAGCTTCCAAGGGGCTGGCGCAACGTGGCGAAAACCTTCTCCGCTCTGCAAACAGTCAGCGGCTGGTGATGGCGGCCCGTGTCAGCCCTGCGTGGGGACAGACGGCCGAAGCTCCCCAGGGCTGCAGCTCCCTAGATCCCTCGTGGCGAGGCCTCCAGCCCCGGGGATACTGCTTCCCGCTCCGTCAGGCGTCAGGCTGGTGGCTGATGCAGAGCAAGCCAGGCCAGTTCCTCAGGCCAAAGGAGCTTGATTCTAGTGCAAGTGACAAACAGAGGCTGGACTGTTCATTCGCAAGCAGTCACCCTGCCTCTGTGCATGGGCTCCGCATCCGACGATTCGACCGAACACACCGGGAAGCGTTTGGGGGAATAACTGCGCCCCGAACACACATGGAACGTTCTTCTCATTCTCCTAAGTCATGCTTCACCACGACTGTCTGGCTGGGGTGCGGGGTGCACAGAGCAAGCACCCCTTTCTCCTTCCTGCAACCTCTGACCTGTGACTGAGGGAAGCCCCGGAAACTCGGGCAGTCTCCTGCGGCCCTGGGCAGGGCCCCGCTTCTGGCCAGAGCCTCAGCCTCCCTCCTCCTCCTGCCCCCAGCTCCCTCGAGGGGCAGCTGGGCTGCCTGGGGACAGGCGGGGTGGACGGGGCTCTCGGTTCAGACCTCGGCTGTCCCCGCGCTTCTCTCCAGCCGGGACAGTGCTGCCCACGTGGCAATGAGCTGGGAGCCAAGCATGGGGGGCTCAGACCGCGAGCCAGAGCCGCAGCCTCTCAGCCGGAAAGGGCGACCAACAGGCCACCAGGCGGCTGACGCCAGGGCTCGGCTGCACGTCCAGAGCCAAGTGATGAGGGCTTCTAGCCACCACTCCCATGCATCTCGGGCAGCAGAGGCCCATCATCCAGGTCACTGGCCATGATGTGGAGTGGGGGCCGTACAGACAGGAGGCTCAGCACCCACTGGAGGGACCAGGGGACATCAGGCCTCAGCCACACAGACAAATGTTGTGCTTTCCGTGTTGTGGCACAAACCTCCCTGCGGCCAGTTCCAAGCTACTGTCCTTACAGCCCACCTCTGCCTCTCACTCTAGCTACTTGCAACCAGCATTTCTCTCTCTCTCTCATGAAAGCAGCATTCAGCAGTGCCTAGCACAGTGTCTGGCCCACAGTTAAGAAGGACTCTAAGTATCTGTTGAATGTTGGAAGAAGGAGGGGTCATGTGAGCTGGGCATTGATGGATGAATAGGAGTTGGACAGGTAGCAAGAGGGAGGAGAGGAGCACCTCTCGGACAAAAACCTACGCATCTGTGTCCAGTATATCCAGCAAGTCCAGGAAGGCAGGAGATGTGATGCAGCTCGGATTCCAGGCCAATGTTGGTTTTGGGAAACCGACCCAGTTTCCCAGAATGAGAGGCAGAATGGGAGTTATGAGGAGAAATCAGGGCCTGGCACATTGGCTCCACCCTTTCTGTTTGCAGAGGAGGAGATTGGGGGGTAGGGGGCGTGCACAGCAGGTTTCTTCTGCAACCTGTTTGGCCTCATGCCCAGCGGATGTTCTGGGTATACAGACCCCCCTATCAAATATAAAAGTCCCCCTCCCCAGCTGGAGAATGGGAGGAAGTTAGACAGGAATTAGGCAGCAGAGAGAACCTGTGTGCTGGGTGTCTCCCTCGTAACAACGGCTTATCCACAGACAGTGGGAGTCACAACACGGAGGTTCATGCAGACCCAGGCCTGGCACAGGGCACGCTCGTGTGTGTTGATGGCTTCCTGTCAGCCCAGGGGACAGCAGTGGAGGTCAAAGTTCAGAGAGGTCAGGTGACCTGCCAGGAAGGGGAGGTCAGCTCCTGAGCCCAGATCACAGGGCCTTCGTGGGTGGCTTCCTGCTGGGAGTACAGCACCCAGGACTTGCTGTCCAGAGGTCCACAACCTAACTCCTCCTCTGCCCTTTGGCAAAGTAGTGCTCCTTGAGCCCTGGTCCAGTGAACTGCAGAGCTAGTGGTTTGTAGCAGTCAGCGTCGGCCCTGCTGATGTAACAAACAGCCCCTCACAGTGGCGAGGGAACCAAAGCATCCTCTTCTCAGGCCACAGGGCACTGTGGGTTGGGGTGGGGGTCCCTCTCCTGGCCACTCACCTGGGTCTCCCTGCCAGCCTCAGTGTCCTCCCCTAGCTCCTGAGTGAGGGCCGGCAGGATGGGGGAGGCAGGCTATCCAGACACCTCAGCCCAAGGCAGGGCTCACTTCCACCTGAGAGCCACGGGTCAAAACCAGCCCTGGGGCCCAGATGGAGAGAAGCGGCCAGCAGACGCCATCCCCGCAGGTGCTGAGAGACAGAGACAGAGAGAGAGACAGAGAGAGAGAGAGAGACAGAGAGAGAGAATGACCCGGACTGGGTGACCACCCCGCATCTCTGCTGCAGGGGTTGGCAGGTGCTGCAGGGCCCTGCCAGGGTCTGTGCCGGCCTCCTGGCCCTCGCTCCTCCCCGGGCGGTGGCAGTGCAGGGAGGGGGAGACCCATCCCTGCCAAGCCAGGGAGGGTGGGCGGCGGGTGAGAGAATGATCGTACCAAGCTCTTGCCTCTTGGAAGGCAGGCGCTGGAGGAGAACCAAGCCCGCTGCGATTTCTCTCCTGTTCCTTCACACACGCTCCAAAGGATAAATTTAGACAGCGCCCGTTCCAGCACAGGGCCCAGGACACCAATGGGTTGCTCCTGTCCGTGTGGCAGCAGTGTGTGTCCATCTCCGTGGCAGCAGGGGTGGGGTGGAGGCACCAGGTCCATCCCCAACCCCTTCCCCTCGCTGCCTGGCCCCATGCACAAAGGCTGAGGTCGCAGAGCCTCTGGGCTTTGAGACCCACTCCTGTCCCTAATTAACAGCCACCAGCGCCGAAGGCAGGACAGCTTGGGATCCCCGGAGTGGGCTCCAGAGCCTGCAGCATGGCTCAGGGTCCTGGCTCAGGCAAGCACCCCTTTCATCTGTGAACGGGCCACGGCAGCCCCTTCTTCCGGGACTGACCCAGTCGCCGGGTTTGTGTGTGACTCCAGTGTGACATGCACAGCGGGCATGGAGAGGCGCTGGTCTCTCCTGGCCTTGGGTCACCCGAAGACTGCAGTCCTGACTTTCTCTCACCTGTTTTGCATCTTTCCAGACATCTCTAAGACCTCCCAAGAGGCCCCCTGGCAGAATCAGGATCTTGAACTGCATTATCTTTTTGTTCTTTTCTTTTCCTTGCAGTCTTGGGGCTGGAACCCAGGGCTTCACACACGCTAGGCGAATGCTGTACCATGGCGCTACACTCCCAGCCCTTCTTTTGTTTTTCCTTTGAGACAAAGTCTCACTAAATTGCCCCGGCTGGCCTTGAACTTGCAATCTTCCTGCCTCGGTCTCCCAAGTAGGCTGGGAATCTCCCTGCTGCGATTCCAGGTGTGAACCCACACACCTAGCCAGGACCCCGGCATCGTGATGGGCCTGAGACCCTCCCTGGGGGCTGTGCTCTCTTCCGCCCCGCTGCTGCAGCCGGAAGCCCTGCTTGGCCTGGATCTGAGCAGTTCTCTCCTGCCACCAGCAGACATCACTATGGGAGCGAGGCGTCCCGCCCTCTCCCTCTCCCTGACTCCACGCCCTTCCCGCTTGCAGAAGGAAGCACCTACCTGTGCCCGGCTCCCCAGGAACCCTCTCCTCCCTGATGGCTGGCAGCCTTACCTGGCACTAGATGGTTATCTCGGGCACACAGCTCGGCCAGGCACAGCAAGGACCCTCGTGCACCCTTCCCACGCAGTGAAGCTCTCCAGGCCTGGGCTCTGGCCCCTCTTGTGGCTAGGGTGATGTGTCCCAGGGCAGCCAGATGTGGGCACCATTCACAGATAGATGCCCGGCCCTGCAGGAAACCAGCCAGGCTGGGGCAGGACCCCAAATTACCCCAGGCTCGTAACTCATGGACACCACTACCAAGTGGCTGGCAGGGCCAGGGCAGTGGAGAAACTTCCACATCTGGAGACAGCTGAGGTGGCAGGACAGGGCTGCCCCACAGGCTATGGCCAGCTGGGGAACTGAGCCACGGCAGAGGCTCAGCAGCCTGAGGACCTCAGCTGCCCTGTGCTGCTGCCCACTGAACTCCTGGTGGCGCTTCCTGTTGTTGGCGGTACTTCCTGTTGATGGTGGTGTTTCCCTGTTGGCGCTTCCTGCTGTTGGCGGTACTTCCTGTTGATGGTGGTGTTTTCCTGTTGGCGCTTCCTGTTGTTGGCAGTACTTCCTGTTGATGGAACATACCCTCCCTTGACTCCAGGCTTGGTAGCTCCCTAAGTCACTTTCCATCCCTGGGACAAAACTTTTGCCACCTTTAACTCGAAGGAGGAGGAGTTTATTTCACCTCCTAATTTCAGAGGATTCAGCTCATGTTTGCTTGGCTCCAAGGAAGAAAAGGTGTGGGAGAGAACGATGCCTGACCCAGGGCATCCCAGAAGCAGCAGGAGGCCACACCCCCAAGGACTGCCTGCAGCCAGGCCCCACTGAGCAGTGGCCAGTGTGTGGCATCCCCTCCTCACTGACCTTCCTGCCACAACCTGTCGCCTCAGGCCCCGCACTGCTTGGATTGGCAGTTTTGAGGAAGGGGTTTTCAGCCCCCATTGCTGCACTGCGTGAGAGCTGGTCTGTCTCCACCCCCATACGGGGCTTTCCTGCCATCTCACTTAAACCCCCCACCTTCCGAAGATGCTGGTACTGGGAACCCCGTTTCCAGCTGCAGAGCAGAAGCCAAAGAGGTGACACTGGGCACACGTGGGTCACAGTGGACCACAGGGCCAAGCGCACTGGCTTTAGGAGCCCCTCAACTGTAGCTCTTCCCCAAGTCCAGTGCCCATTCAGGGCAAAAGCACGGGAAAAACCCCACCCAGGCATCTGTGGAAGGGAGGTGTGGACACCCTGCCCTGCACTCGACACCCGGATCTGTCTGGTGACAGTCAGTGTGGCTATGGTCACAAGCTCCCCGCAGATATGGTGCCCAGTGGCCAGGACAGGGGACAAGGACTTGGGTTTGGGTAAACCTGGCATCGAGTCAGCAGGGTGACTGTGGGCTGGTTATTGACCCCTCTCTGAAAGAGTACAAATGCCACTTTGTGCCGCACCTAGGTCAGTGGCCAGGTGAGCTGACCACCCAGAGGAGCCATCTAAAACCACTGCTTGTCCCCAACCTGCAAATGTCAACCCATTTCTTCAGCAAATACCAACAGCCAGCATCTGCTGACACTTCCCGGGTCCTGGGCTTGTCCCAACCCCTGATCCCCCAGCCCTGGGAGACCACAGTGCTGGCCTCTGGTGGGGACAGAGCCAGGCAAGTGCCTGCAGTGAGCTGGCCTGGGGACCTGTAGGCGGGGTCGGAATCTGCCTGTCTAGCAGGTTCCCAAGGCAATGCCTGTCTGGGGGTCTGGTGGGCCCCAGGGAGGACTCTTGTGGGCATCTCCCTAACCATCAGAAAATGGGGGGGCATGGGGGTTCAGCCGGGAGCCGCCAAGGAAACCACTGCCCGCTCTGGCTCCCAGGTTTGCCAAGTACTATAAGATGGAGAACGGCACTGAGTACCGCACGCTCATGAAAGCCTTCGGCATCCGCTTCGACGTGCTGGTGTACGGGAATGTGAGTCGTCCCTCCCCCGCTGGGCTCCTGCTGCTCCTCCTGAGCCCCCTCCCGGGCTCAGCCCCAGGGCTCCCCCCACCTCGCCCTGCCCGCCCAGCCACCATCTCTGTGCCCCCAGGCCGGCAAGTTCAACATCATCCCCACCATCATCAGCTCCGTGGCTGCCTTCACCTCCGTGGGAGTGGTGAGTCCCCCACCCCGCTCAGCCTCCCACCCTGGCTTCCCTGTAACCCTGGGACTGGCGCCCCTGGAGCTCGGGACCTCCTGAGACCACCTGCCCGAGGTGATAAAGTCCCCAAGTCTCTGCAAGAAGCAGAAGGGACAGCAGGGTTTCTGCAGCTAGAGCTCTCCTTGTCTGGATGGGGCACCCCCAGAGAGGGGTCCTGCTGCTCCCCCACAGAGCTCTCTGTATCTGGGGCCATAGCAGCTGGTAAGGAGGCCATGAGGTGTCTCTGGTCCTGGCATAACTCCGTGAGAAACCTCCCTCGGCCTCCAGAAGGGACAGCTGTGGGTCCCCAATCCCTGTCCCTGTCCTCAGCAATGCCCCCCCCTCTTCGCTTCCCCCCTCTGAGCCCCACCTCTTCTGCAGGGGACTGTGCTGTGCGACATCATCTTGCTCAACTTCCTCAAAGGCGCGGACCAGTACAAAGCCAAGAAGTTTGAGGAGGTGAGGGGGGCTGGAGGGTCAGGCAGGGAACCCCAGAGGCTCAGCCCAAGGCTTTGGTGAAGACCTGAGGCCCCCACTCATCAGGAGATTCAGGATCCCAGGGGCATCGTGTCAACATCCCCATCGGCACGGGTTCCTCCCTCCGTTTCTAGGCCACAAGACGCCTCAGGTTTCTGTGTGCCCTGGAGCGCCTGGGAAGAATGCAGGGTCCCCTAAGGAGCAGTGGGTCACGCAGGCTCAGACCACATGCCAGCCTTCTACCTGCAGGTGAACGAGTCCATGCTGAAGGTCCCCAACCCCCTGGACCAGGCCACCGCAGAGAAGCAGTCCACGGACTCAGGCGCCTACTCCATCGGCCACTAGGCGGCACCCCAGGGCTCACAGGCAGCCTGGGCTTGGGTCTCCCAGGAGAGGACCCCCCGCAGGACAGGGGGCTTGGGGAAGTTTCTGCTGCTCTCCCCAAAGGCCACACAGGGACCCAGGTGTCCAGGCTCCTGTTGCCCCAGCAGCAGCAGCACTTCATGCTACAACCCCAACTCCCCCTCACCTCACCCCCGCATGCCCCCCTCTGCTCCCAGGACCCCAGGGGCAGTGGCTCCTGCACTGTCCCATCCCAAAAACACAGAGACAATGATCCAAAGGGTCTCCTGAGTGCAGGGCAGGCCCATCACACCAGACCTCCTGCGATCCTCAGAATAACCTGTGGGTAGACAGATACTCCCCTCCCTGTCCTGAAGAGGAACATTTTCCCAGCCACAGCCACTCGTGCACAGCCAGGAAGTGAAGGGGCCGGGATTTAACCCCAGTCTCACTCACCCCTTGCCTGAGCCTGAGAGAGAAGAGTGAATCACCGTGCCACGGCCACTGTCTTTCCTGACCCCGGTCAGATTAATAAAGAGCAAGCTTTCCCAGGAGCACAAGCCCCACTTCCAGAGGATCGGGCAGACGGGCGTGGGTCTCACCCCTGACCTGGGGCACCTGAGTTCTCAGGACCGGCTGGAAGCAGGACTCTCCGGGAGTTTTCCTTCCCTGTCCTCCCTGGTGGGGGCTGCCCCAGGCCTGGCATCCCAGTGCTGCCAGGGGGATTAGCAAGTGCTTATTTCAAACACTGGTAAAGGGACTCAGGGGCCATCCTCACCTGGGTGGGGGAGGTCCCAGCACAGCCAGCCTGCCCTGTCCCCCAAGACCCTAGCAAGCCACTGGTCAGGCTTGGAAAGTGAGAAGCTGCAGGGCTCTTAGTTACTTCTCTCTCTATCTCCCTGCTGGAACAAAATACCTAACACCCACAGTTAAGGGAGGAAAGGTTTATTTGGCTCACAGTTTGTGGAAGTTTCAGTCCATCATCAGCTGGCTCCAAGGCAGGGTGGCATGGCACAGGGTAACGAGCAAAAGTGGGTAGAGCAAGCCTCTCGTCCTCCCTTATATTGTAAGCCAGCTACCGCCCTGGACGGGGTGTAGCACTCACACCATCTCCATGCCCGCCTCTTGCACAGGCTGAGGATGTTTACAAAGTGAGGACCCTGGCCCCCTGCTGAGTCGCTTAGGTAAACTCTCCTGACCTTCTCCAATTGACACCATGAATAACATGGTAGAGCACTAAGGGCAGGATGTGGAGTTACTGCAGTTACTTAGTTAAACCTCTAGACTTTGCAAGCTGAAACAATGTGTCAACCATTATGGGGCAGGAACCTCTCCTCCAGCCCTCTGCTCAGCACTGTGCTGTGTCAGACATGGTCACTGTCCTCCGTGCGGACAGCAGCTCACTTGTCCCTGCAGCACCATGGCCTCCAGTCCAGTCACTGTTGCAGTCACACACATCCTCACACCAGCCCTGGAAGGGTGCTGCAGGTTTCTTATTAATTCTGTCCAACGCAAAACCAACAGTGCACTGCCGGGCGTGGTGGCATATGCCTGTAACCCCAGCACTCGGGATTCTGAGGCAGAAAGACCGTTACAGGTTTGAGACTAGCTTGGGCTACAAAGTGAGCTTAGGGCCCGCCTGAGCTGCATAACAAGACTCTGTCTCAAAAAAAAAAAAAAAAAAGAACTTGGTATAAAAGCTCACTTTTGGTGACTCCCCGTTGGCGAGCAGCAGCTAAATGTGTGGCAGGCGACGCCTAATCCTCCCTTCGAGCTGCAGAAGAAACAGGCTTGTGCTTATCAGGACTAAGACATGCACATAGGACAGCCTGGCCTTAAACCCAGAGCTTTACCTCTCTGGAGCTTGGCTTGTGGACCCGTGTCCTGTCTCTCTGGGAGGAATCGGGACCTTTGTTTCTTATTTTTGTTTTTGTTTTTTTCTTTTCTGAGGTAGGGTCTTGCTACATAGCCCAGGCTGGTCCTGAGCTCTCCACATAGCCCAGGCTGGCCCCAAACTCTTGGGAATCTTCCTTCCCCAGTGCGGGGATGACAGGCCAGCAGCACCACACCCAGAACCTTCTTTCCCTTATGCCAGAGCCCTGCAGGGTTTGCTGCAGAAAGGAGTAAAAACTCAGGGATTTTGTGGATTGTTGTGCAGGCACATACAGCTGGAGGCTTAGGAGGCCCTTTAGCCACTGGGCTGCCGGGGAACACTTCACTCCTAACCACTTCTCCTTAGCAGGCCGCAGGGCCCCCAACTGTACGGGGAGCCGAAAATGGTCTCCTTCAGCCTCTGGGACGCCATGGCTTCTCTACCCCCTTTTGGCGGCTTCCGCTCCCCTCCATCGGACCTGCCCCACAGGGAGAGCTCTGCACACGCTCAGCCTGGGGAAGCCTGGTGCCCAGCTAGCTGCCAGCTGCCTCCTGGGCATATTCACAGATGGCCCTCTGGGATTTCTTGCTTTCAGGAGCATTTGCTTTGTAATCAACAGCTTCTCCAGAGCTAAGGTCTTAAGTAGCCAGAGGAATGAATAGGCGAGTGTGGAGGAAGAGCCCATTACCAGGCAGCAGAGGGGCTTGAGGGGCATCTGGCCCCTGCTCCAGTCTGGGAGGCGCTGGGGCCCTTGCTTTGTGTGGGGAAGAGGGACCCAGCACCAGGTGGGCTGGCGTTACCAGGACCATTTCCTGGCCCATGCAGGGCTCTCCTCTCCGCTTCCCCACCCCATCAAGGTCCCAAGGCTGCCCCCTGCCCCATCCCCGGCCCGGTCCCTCTGTTCCCACACCCTCAGCACACAGGAGACCTGGGAAAATGGGCTTTTCCACTCCTGCAGCTGTGTACCCGATTAGCATGCACACACGTGCAAACTCGGACCTGACCCAACGACACACACTCGCCATCCACCACCCAGGGCTGCACACCTGCACCTGAAAGCCATCCACAGCCCGGCGGCCACTCACACGGATACACAGACGCACGTGCTGCCCTGAATATCCGGTGTAAACATGCACGCTCCGCACATGTGTGCGTGGCCTCTCCTGGCCAGGGACTGACGTGACAAGGCTAGGGAGGAAGCCCGTCCCCTCTCAGGGTCTCCAAGCTCTAAGAGCCACCCCAATATTCCACACCAGCTTTCCAGCTGCCCCACTCCATGCCCCACTCTGAACCCAAGCAAAGCTGGGTCCAGCTCCCTCCATGCACCCCCATAGATATGGGTCCCAGGTCCACTCACCCCCCTCCAGGCAGTACTGCCTCTCAATCTCCCATGTGTGACCAGCACAACCCTCCTGAGCTCCCCTAGGGTGGGGTCCTCCCCACAGCAACCCCCACCCCCACTCAGAAGAAAGGAGACTCTAGGCTCCAGGTCTGCTGTGGGAAGCTTGGTTTATGGCACGAGCCCAGCGCCAGGAGGCTGAGGCAGGAGGCTCCCTCCCAGGCAGGGTCTAGTAGGAACAGATGAAGGGCAGATGCTTGTAGCACAATTTACGTCGCCAGTGGCCCCCTAAAGGAGAGAGAGCAGGACATTAGCACCCCGGAAGAGCCCCGTTGGGACAGTCATGCTGCATCCTCACTGTGACTCCAAGGCACACCTGTCCTCACCTGCGTGTCACAGGAATGGAGGCTTCCAGGAGACCTCACTTGCCCTGTCTCTGCTGCCAACTGGTCCTGCTGGCCCTCACAGCTGTCCCCTGGGGTGTCCCCACATTTGCAGCCTGAAGCTGGCGTCTCCTCCCACAGCCTTCTCTAATTCCCACTCTCCCTCCTCCCTCATTCACACCTGGTGCTCACATCTGCTGCTCTTACAAACCACATCTGTCACTCGTGTGGGCCTCGCTCTTGTCACAGGAGCCAGGGGACACAGCTGCGCCCCTTCCTGTGCTTCCCAGCTCCCTGGATCTCAAGTCTGGGGTTCGCAGTAGAGGGGGGTGAGGCTCTGTGACGCAGGCCAGCATCTAGAAGTCGCTCTGCTGCCTTCTCTGTCCCTGTCCCCTCACCTTTGGTATACATGGCCACGCAGCAGCCTTTCCCGTTCCGAGGCTGCCCTGGGGCCCAGTATCCAAAATTCCAGGGGCTGCCGTCTGTCCAACAAAACCTTTTCCACAGGAACTACAGCCAAGACGAGAAGAGGGAGGTTCAGTCAGAGCAAGGCAGCCCAGGAGGGCAGGGAGATCCAGGGACCCGAGAACAGCCACTCCTCAACGCCCTCTGCCAGGAGCCGGGCTCCCTCAATGGCAACAGGAGAGCAGCTGTGTGCGGTCCCGGCCATCACCTCCTACCTTGCTGGCCTCTGGCTACCACGCAGGCACTGATTTGGGATGCTCAGGATGTGGTCAAGATTCTCTGCATTTCTACCAAGCTGCTGGGCGATACTGGTTCATGGACCACATCCTGAGTACCAAATGTGATGCCATCTATTCCCCCACAATCCCAGAGCCAGCTGGGGAGGATTCCTGCATTAGTGATGAGGAAACCAAGGGTCCAGGGAGGGGTCACAAAGGTACTGAGATGAGTCTGGCATCTGCCTGTTAGAATCAGTCTCCCGACCCCAGCACTGGGCTGGCAAATGTTTGGAAAGGCAGCCCTCAAGGAGGATGAGGAGATGGGAAGGAGGAGGCAGTGCTGACTTGGACCATGTTGTAGGTGGGCTCTGAAATGCCCCCAACAGCCCATGTGTTTAAGGCATGGTTCCTAGCCAATGGGGCAATTGGTAGATAGTGGGTCCTTTAAGAGGTGGAGCCTAGTGGGAGGCAATTAGGTCACTGGGGGTGTGACCTTGGGAGGTATTGGGCTCTTCCTTGTCTGCTCTGCTCTGCAGCCCCTGTGCTGGGGACAGGCCTTTCACCCATGTGTGCCACACCACACAAGCTAAGAGTGACATCCCAGCCCACCTGGGCAGGGCATCCCCTAAGACAGTGATGGTGAACCTTCTAGAGCTTTCAATGATACCAGCAGCCTGCTGCAGCATGCACATCACAAGTTCACCTCCACTGCCCTGAAAGAAAAGAACTTCCTGTGCCCAGAAGGTGCCCATGGCTTACCCAGCCCCTGAGGATGCCTCCAATCCAGACCTGGGCCTGGTTGATCGTTCTGGTACTCAGGAGGAGGCAATGGTTTGTCCTGTAGTTGTGGATGGAGGCCAGGTTGCCCCCATAGCATCTCTTGCAGATGTCCTGCCAAGGGAAGGCGCAAGGTAGGGACTCTGCCCCTCTGTCACATTCCTCTGTCCCCAGGAAGGACCTCGGCAACTGTCTGCAGATTATAACTAAGGCCCTGTTCCCTTTCCTTGATGCTTTTTTATCCTGAATTGGCACTCAGAACATCCTTGCCAAGAGTAATAATGACCATTACCATCCTTTACTGACCAGTCCGGGGATTATTCCAAATGCCCCCTCACAATTCTAAGAGATTCCTGTGCATCACGCAGTCAGCCCTCCACACACATCAGCTCCCTATTGTGGATTCAGCCAACCAGCTAGCAAAAACAGCTTTTAAAATTTTGTCTTACAAGGCATAGAATGCCTGCAATTTTAGCACTCAGGAGGCTGAGGCAAGACAGTGGTGAGTTCAAGTCCAGGTGGGCTGCATACTAAATTTGAGACCAGCCTGAAGCATATAGCAAGCCTGTGTGTCAGGAAAAAAAACCCAAAAAAACCTTTTTAAACCTCTCCCAAAATGTAACCAGGCCCTCTCTCCACCCAGAGCAGGCCTGACACATGGGGTAGGCATGCTATTTCTTTAATTCATCCCTTAAAGGATAAACTAGAAATCGTCCTCCTCCTCCAGTAGACAGGTCCTGTGCAGACATTTTGCCTTTGTACAGCCCAATGACAATTTGTATAGCATTTCCACTACACTAGGCTTTCACTGCTGTACCAGGATGGAACCCAGGACCTTTGCACTGAGCTACATTGCCAGCTCTTTATTTTGAGAAGAGAGCTTGCTAAGTTGCCCAGGCAGGATTCGAACTTGTGATCCTCTTGCCTCAGCCTCCCAAGTGCCAGTCCTAGCATCAGCCCTACTGGGTATTAGATGTCACCTAGAGAGGACACGAAGGAAGCCGGCAGTGCAGCAGAGTTTATAAGCAAGTGTTGTGCCACTTTTGTACAAAGAACTGGAGCCTTAGCAAGGTTTGCTGTCCCCAAGCCTGAGGGCAGGATGCCACCGTGGAAGGCGTAGGCTGAGCCAACCCGGGTGTCTCTGGTACCAAGGCCTCACGTGGGAACCAGCGGCTGCCAAAGTGCAGGCAATGTCACCGGGAGCCTTGAACACTCGCTCCCAGGCCCTGCCACTCACATCCTATGTCACAACCTGGGGGTGAAGCCCTGAGTCTGCATTTTAACAAAACCCCCATGGGGTTCTGAAGCCAGGCTGAGAGCTGCATATGCACAGGGCACACGGCATTCCCCTTGCCGCCCCCTCCAAGCAGCACCTGCCACTCACCTCAGCCTGATTAAACGGCTTAGGGGTCCACACCAGCTGGTAATGGTGGATCTGGCAACCTGGGCCCCCCTGGATCAGAACGGTGTCCTCCTCCCTAGGGCACAGCGAGTCCTCTTGACTCTTCAGAGTCCTGGCCTTGTCTCTCGCTGTGGGAATTGCCTCCCGGTCCAGGGCCGATGCCCCTTCCTGCCCCTTGGTGCCGCCTGGACCCCAGCACAGCCCTGCCTCTGGGCTCTGCAGACGGGGCACACCGTCCTCTAGGAAGAAGAGTTTGCAGGGCAGTCATGAGGGACCTCCAGCAAGCCAGGACCGCGGACAGCTCCAGCCAGCAGGGCTTCCTATGCGGGGGTGGGGTGGGGTCCCCCGGGTCCGCTGCCTAGCGGACACAGTGAGCAAGCATTGGGGAGCCGACAGGATGCGTGCGTGAGAAGCCAGGTCATCACCAGCCTCCGACTTACAGTTCAGACCCAAGGAAGTTTACCAGAGTGGGTCAGGGTCAGCTGAGGAAAAGCGACTTAGCCCCTGGAGAGCAAAACTAGAAAGGGGGAGCTCAGAAAATTGAGAAGGGTGGGCAGGACCGGGGCAGATGTACCCAGCTGGAAAGTGGAGACCGCCCTGAGCAGGGCCAGGGCCAGGGCTAGGGCCAGGCGAGGGAGCGGTGGCATTGTCTGCTCAGCCTCCAAGTGGCTCCCAAGCAGTGTTCTCCTGGGGTGTCGGCCTCTGGGACAGCCCCAGTGCACAGCGTCGATGAGTGGGGACTCTGAGGAGAGACAGGTGGGGCGGTGTGGCCACATCCCTTTGCCGGAGCCCTCTCTCCTCCCTGAAAGGCTCCGGCCCAGACACCCCCCACCCCCCAGCTAGGAGGCAGGGGGCTGGGCACGGGGGACCCAGAAGCAGGTATCCAGGCATCTCTACCACCCCCATGGCCTCTGGGTCTGGACCCCATCCCAGGCACCAGGAACCTGCCCACCTCCTGAGAGCTGGGGGCTTCCACACAGTACCCTGGCCCCTGCACCCCACATGCGCCTTTATACCAGGCTTTGAGGAAGTGAGGAGGGCTGGGGGGGGGTTGCCCCAGGCTGCAGATGGGGTCATCAAGCTGATAAAGCTTTCCCTCCACTCCCTCCCTGCTTCCCTAAATGGGAGCCACCCAGGCTGTGTGCAAGCGGGGCCCCCCCGCACGCCAGGCCCCTCCACCTGGCGTCAGCACCATGAGTGCCCCTCGGGTCCAAGCAGGCTCCAGGCTCAGTGTCCCCATGAGGGGCAAAGGAACAAGGGTCCCTACTGTCCCCAGCTCTTCTTCACACAGATGCTCACCTGCCACCAGCATCATCCGATCTCTACCTTCACCCACCCCAACAGGAGCGCAGGGCCATCCCTGCCGCACAGGGGTGACGGGGCATCTGGAGGAGGAAGGTGGCTTTCCAAGGCCATGCAGGAAGCCGAGATTGGGGGCTGGGGTGTCTCAGCCTTTCTGACCCAGAACTCTTGCTTCTCTCCCTTTCTCTTTCCCTCCTCCTCCTCCTCCTCCTCCTCCTCCTCCTCCCTCTTTCTCTCCCTTTCCCTCCCACCTTTAATATGTCAAAGCCTTGGCTGCTTCTGTACTGTGGACCTAGATGGAGATTTCCCAACCTCTGCCTGTTCACATTTGGGGCCCAGCAGTATCAGGGGCAAACAGCCCTGTGCATTGCAGAGGGCCGACAGTGCCCCTATCTCAACCCGATAGACATCGGCAGTGTCTCCACACCTTTCCTAACAGCCTCAGAACATCTAGGGGTGCAGATGTAGAAAATGCCTTGCAGAGACAGTGGCTGGGGTAAGAAGCTACCCTGGGAGTTCCCCGGTCCCCTGTGGAGCACCCTCCTCCCAACCTGTACCCCCATCTGCCACCACCCTGGGTCACCACCAGAGTCAGGACTAGAATGAGGCAATGGAGGTGGATAGAAAGCCTAGAGATGCACTGAAAGTTTGGGCTAGCCACAGGAGCATTATCTCCACGCAGTCACTCCTGAAAATCAAAATGAATGCAAAACACCCACAATGAACACGATGTCAAAGATTGAGTCAGGCTTCAGTTATACTCACTTCTGCCACAGCCTCATGTGGCCAGGTCTGTCTACCCAGCGCTAGGGGTCTGGCGGGGTGGGGGATCAGCCCCGAGACACCTGCAGGGCAGGGCATCCTGGCACCCACCCCCAGCCCAGCCCCCCAGGCCTGGCTTCATCCACTCCTCCATGCCCCCAAGAGCCCCACAAATAGAGAAGCGGCCTCTGGGCAGGTTGCAAAGTAACAGCCCAGCCCTTATCTCCTGGGCAAACGGACAGCCTGGGCTTATTAACCTGACGAGAGGATTGGTCAAGCCCAGGGCCCCAAAGCCAGACTGCTAGATTCCAAGCTGGGGGCCTCCCAGGGGAGGGGAGAAGAGTAGGAAGAGCCCCCCTCTCCTCCTTCACGCTGTGGCCTGGGCTGGGTGCCCTTTGGCTTCATGGTGGAGTGGCCGATGTCACCAGCTTTTCCTCAGAAGCCAGCTCCTCCAGGTTTAGTGCTGCAGGCGATGTCTCAGGTCACAGAGGAGGAGGTAGCATCTCAGGGGCTTTGAACGAGTGTCCACAGCAGTTCCTAGGACAGCCTAAAGCCAGCCTCTGACCCCATCGGCCTTCAGCTGGCTCCCTCCAGCCTGCTCAGCGCCTCCCTCCCACTCCAGCCCCTGGGGTCTCTCCTGTACCCTGGACAAAGGCCACCAAATGACTCCAGTGACATTGTTGATGGCCACACTGATCTTGTTGGGATTTCAGATCCCCTTGGCCCAGACACGGCTCCATCGTGGTTTATTCTTCCCTCTGTTCCCCACTTCACCCTATGCAAGACGGGATTTGCCATGTACCACCTACGCATTCACCTGCGAAGGCTCGGCGAGGTCACAGGGCCTGTCCACCCCTCCTCACCGAGGGACGGCGGGTGTGTTGACCTCGTGTGTCTGACTCCAGTCTTTGTTGGATGCAGCCAAGCAGGGTAGCCATGGACAATGCGGCCAGTGGTGCCAGCGTCCCCAGGGAGCCCTAGGCTCTGGCATACCGTTCGCAGCTCCATACATAGGGGCTTAAACCCTGCCTCCTACCCACAGAGCCAGCCCAGCCCCCCTGCGTCACCATCCTGGGAGGTAGGCTTGGGGATGCAGGGGATCCTGAGCCCCAGACACTGTCCTGCAGCAGCTCGGCTGTCAACAGAGAGCGGCAGCAGGACCTGCTGCTCCCTGGTCCAGCCCGAGGAGCTCTCAGGATAGTGCCGGCAGAGCTGTAGCCCCCCACAATGAGTGAGCAGTGCCCTGGGGTGGGGCTCAGGGGCCCCATCCCAGAGCAGGTGCGGGACTCACAGGGCCCAGGAGTGTCGGGGATGGGAAGGATGCGTGGGTACACACAGCCCATCTTTGGGGACGGGAGGCCACTTCACTTGTGCCATAGTGCTTGCTTTAAAAACAGAAACTTTCTGTGGATGGACCACAAGCTTCCGGTCCAACGACCTGCAGACTGGGCAGTGCAGGAGGTTGCCAGGAAGTGGACATGGAGCAGCAGACACAGCATGACCTGGACCTGAAGCCCCTCCTGCCCTCTCTGAGACTTTCCAGCAGGACCATGATGCAGTCCCTGATCCCAGCACTGTGTATGATGAAACTAATCACCTAGTGACTGAGAGGCGGCATCCAAGACATGGCAGGTCCTCTCTATACGAGGAGTCAGGAACCGGACACTCCCACCCATCTCCTGCTTGAGGTGCACTGTCCCCAGGGACCTCCTGATTTCCTTGCACAGTGAAGCACAGTTTTGGGGTGGGGTGGGTGGTAAGTGACCAGAGACGCTTGAATGGGGTCCAACCCAGGCTCCTGGACATCCCCTGAAGCCCTACAGAGCCTGGAGATGCAGGTGGGTTTCTGACAACACCTGTGACACAGGTGCCCAGGGCCAGGTGTGTGTGGATGAAAGCCCCCCTCTGAGCCCACTCTGCTGTCCCCAGGAGGCTCCAGGGTCGCCAACCTGCTTGCTGCCCTCTGATCCCTCTGGGACACCAGGCAGGAGCTTCACTGCAAGGAACAATGACCACAAGACCCAAGGAATTCATTCCAGGAAAGCGATTTTATTGTAGGGCAGTGGAGGGAGGGGTGTGGGCACAGGCAGGGGTGGGGGCAGCAGAGAGGAGCTCCAGGCTGCGCTGTGCTCTCAGTAGGTGCAGGCAAAGGGGCGTCTCTTGCCACAGTGAGATCGGCGCCAGTGACCTCCTGTGCAGACAGAATGGGGGGTCATGGAGACCTCGAGGTGACCTCCCTAGGGATCAGGCTCCCATCTCACACATCCCCAGCCTTTAGCCCCTGAATCCTCCCTGCCTGGCTCACCTCGGGCACACAGGGTCACACATCTGCCACGTTGACCAGATTTCCAGGGCTGCCCAGGTGACCAATATGCAAAATTCCAGGGGGTTCTGTCCACCCAAACGAAGCGTTTACAGCGACCCTGGGGGAGGGAGAGGGAGGAGTGGGCTGCAGAGGGGCTGCAGGAGACGGATGGGTCTGGCACTGTCCCTGCAGTTGCTGCTGTTCCACGCAGGACTCCTGGCCCTGATGGATGTAACCCTGGTCAGATCCACCCAGTGCACTCTTACCCTGCCCCTGAGTTGGCCTCCAATCCAGATCTGGGCCACATTGAGCGCCTTGGAAGTGCATTGGAGTTGATAATTAAAGGCGAAGCTGTGGATGGATGCGAGGTTGCCCCTGTAGCATCTCTGGCACACCAACTGCAGAAGGGGGAAAGAGGCAGAGAGCAGCGTCCACAACAGGAGCCCCAGTGACCACGGCAGGGGTCTCCGAGTCTACACCCTCCTCACCCTCCCTCCTGTCCATAGCTCCATGGCGATAGGAGACCAAACTCAATGGGAAACCAGCCTCCTCCCTCTCGGCCCAGCATCTACAGAGACCCCAGACCCTCAGTGGGGATAGTGACCAAGACAAGGCCACTGGGACACACTGCTCACCTGGGCTTGATTAAATGTCCTGGTGGACCCCACCATAATATAACCACGGGCTTTGTATCCAGGCCTGCTGAAGAATTTTACTGTGTCCTCTTCCTTAGGACACTGGACATCCTCAGGGCTCACATTCAGCTCTGAGCTGGACTCCTCCTCCTCTTCCTCCTCCTCCTCAGGGACATCTTCACTTCCTGAGCCTCCTTCCATCTCCTCCTCCTCCTCCGGCAGCGGAATCAGCGCCCCTGCAGTGGCCTCCCTGGAGGCCCCTTCTGCAGTCTCCCCATCCTGGCCCAAGCTCTCCTCTCCCCGCAGGCTCTGCAAGCTGGATGTGTCCACCTCTGGCAGGAGGAAGAACAAGCGTCCCCTCCTGGAGTCCCTGTGCCTTCAGAACCATGGACAGCTCCTGCCCTGACCTGGGCAGCCACCCCAGACCCCACCAGAGGAAGAGGACTCGGGCACAGGGACACTGAGACCAAGACTTACTGAGATGCCAGGCGGACACCGCCCCCACGAGGAGAGCCAGGAGGAGCAGAAGTTTCATCTCAGCCCTGTCCTGCAAGGGAGAAAAGGTGTCACACACACACACACACACACACACACACAGGCCAGGCTATCAGGAGCTGGGTGGAAACCAAAGGAGAAGTGAGAACACAGGATTCCTGCCCCCTGGAGGGGGGGAAGGCAGGAGGGTCACAAGCTCAAACCCAGCCCTCATTTTGGTGTCCCTCAGGGAAAGAGTGCAAGGAGGACCAGGACTCCAGTGCCTCAGACCCAGGGAGCCAGGAAGGAACCTGGACCCCTCAGTCCCCACTGCCCCGCAGGAAGCTGAGGCTGAGCCCCACAGGTCACCAGAGCCAGCTGCACTGCAGG
>PVLA01016641.1:9986-20169 GCA_004027455.1 Hydrochoerus hydrochaeris
AAGAAAGAAAGAAAGAAAGAAAGAAAAGGCTGGCTCAGTGTGAAGGTCCTGGATTCAGTCCTTAGTACCTCAAAGAAAATAAAAAAGATAAAAACTTAGTATTGGAAATTATTCTGTAGTATGTTTCAGGAGTGAAAGCAAGAGTTTGAGGGAAGCCCAGAAAGGAGCAGGAGGGAGCAGACCACACACAGGAGGCCTCTCTGGCCAGAGAGTGTTTTCAGTCAACCGTTCTGCAGACTGGAGAAACTGAAAGCAGAGAAAGCATCGCTTGGGAGAGGGACACTCAGACCTAGGGAGGAAGTGTCCACCCCACGGCTGACTCCTCAACAGGGCAAGGGCAGGGGTCCAGCCCAGAGAGACTCTTGGCCAGCCCCTGCCTGGGCTCCCAGAGTTTGCTGGCCTCTGTCACTGCAGCCTCTCACCCTTCTCTGCTCTGCCCACGATCGTATTTAAGTCTGAATCTAAGCCTCCTGTGACATTGACTTGTCCTCTCTGGACATCCCACATATATGAGATGCACACACTAATAGACTCCAATCAGTGACTGGTGTAGGGTGTCCCAGTTCAGACACTTTCTGCGTCCCTACATATGTGTGACCATCGTAGAAAGTATGCAGTAGAGTATTTGGTAAAACCAGGAGGCCCTGAGTATGAAAACTTTGTATTTGGCTGTTTACAAGGAGAAAAAAGCATTGAGCCCAAACCTTCAAATTAAGCACATGAGGTCACCAAGGTGGGGCATACTTTGTAATCTCAGCATCCCAGTATTATGGGAGGCTGAGGCAGGACAATTAAAAGTTTGACCCCAAACCAGGCATTTATTTATTTACTTGAAATAAAGTCTCTGCTCAGTAGCTCAGGTTGACCTTGAACTCACAGTGATCCTCCTAACTCAGCCTCCCAAATGCTGGGATTATAGGAGTTTGCCATGCCTGGGTTGGATAGGCAATTTAGTGATTTAGACAGAATTTGTCTCAAAATAAAAAACTAAGAGGCTGTGAGCTGGGCGTGGCAGAGCACGGCTGTAAGGTCAGCACTCAGGAGGTTGAAGCAGGATTGCCTCAGGTAGAGTCCAGTCTGAAATTTTACAAACAAAAAACACCACACTAAAGGGCTGGGCATGTAGCTTACTGGGAAGGTGCTTGGTGTGATCTTCAGTACCACAAAAAATGACTGGGAGATTGTCACAGAGCCAACTGTGGGTCAGCAAACAGCTCATGGAGCATTACAAAGGCAAGGGCACCTTGTTTATTTATGAGTAAGACACATGGGAACTGAAATACAGTCAGCATCTCCCTGGAAAATACCTCTCTCCTAATGCGAGAAAAATACAATTATTTATCCCAGTTAATCAACAATGATTCATTGGACAATGCATATGAATTATTATTATTATTATTTTGAGAAAAACAAAGAGGAAACATTTTCAAGGTACTTAATGTAAATAAACAAGATTCTCAAATTGGTACAGGAGATCTTTGGAATCAATCACTTTGTTTCCTTCATTACCATGGGTGGGGCAGAATCAGCAAAGAATCTGCTTGGACATCCTTGAAAATGCTTAGATCAGAAAATGCTCGGAAAAACAAACATTGAGGCGGTGGAAAATGTGATCCACTAAGGTCAAGAAGAGAAACTGTGGCCATGCATGGTGGCACATATCTATAATCCCAGTACTTGGGAGGCTGAGGCAGGAGGATTGCTGCAAATTTCAAGGCCAGCCCGGGCTACAAAGTGAGTTCAAAGCCAGTCTGAACTGGATAGTGAGATGCAAAAAATGAAAAAAGAAGAAGGAAAAGGAGGAGGAGGAGGAAAAGAAAGAGAATTCGTAAGAGGTTTACTGAAACAAAGTCTTATATGACACAGAGTCTTCAAAAGTGGAGACCCAAGCACAAGGGGAAAACTGCAGGCTAAAAGCTAAGTATAAATTAACTTTGATTCTGCTGGGCACAATGGCACAGGCCTGTAATCCCCGCATGTGGGAGGCTGAGGCAGCAAAATTGTTGCAAGTTCAAGACCAGCCTGGGCTACAAAGTGAGCTCAAGGCCAGCCTGAATTGCATAACTAGATTTTGTCTCAAAAAGACAACAAACAAACAATAACACAAACAAGGGCTTGGGTTTGATGAATGGAGCACTGTGTACACAGCGCCTGGACATGGGGCATGGCCTGAGAGCAGCACACAGGGGGAATCAATCGCAGAGTGGCCAGTGGACCCGGGTTCTCCGGACCTCGGGGTGGGGCACGGATGGGACAGGGCCACAAGCTCAGCCTGCAGAGGAGAAAGCAGAGACCTTCCCAGGCTTGAGGCTTGCTTTCAAATTTGTTTCTCCTGCCTTAAAGAACAGGAATTCTGATCCCTACCGCACCGGGCCACACACGCACTGGGGATTGAGTTCTGGGCCTTCACTCACCCTGGGCTGCAGCCACAGCCCTTGATAATTTAATTTTTTTAAAACAAATTTTTGAGGTCAAGTTTTGGTCATTGAATGGCTTAAATTGGGATCAAACTTTTCTTCCTCCAGTCTCATTTTCCCAATCCTGGCTGAATTCTGGTTTCTATGACTTGCTTTGGGAGGAAATCAGAGGCAAGAGACAGCAGAATACTGGGCCCTTAGCCTCTTAAAGAATGATTTGTGTTTTCCTCTGAGGCGGCGAGGTACTTAAAAGCTTTTTTTTTTTTAACTAACAACCATGATTTGGTGGTTCATAACTATAATTCCAACATTCTAGGAGGCTGAAGCAGGAGAATCACAAATTAAAGTACAGTGTGGGTAATTTAGTGACATAACCAGACCCTATCTCAGAATTTTAAAGACATTTTTGAAAGGCTGGGAATGTGGGAATGTTGTTCCTAAAATTCATTCTTTGATTTTAGAGAACACAAACTCATACTGGAAATCTAGTAGGTTGGGAGTTTCATTCTTCTATATCAAAACCATTCTCTCTCTCTTATTTTTGAGAGAGAGAGATTGTAGGGGATGGGTTATTTGCTTGCTGTTTTTTAAGGTCACAGTGCCACTGAGCCGTGTGTCTGTGAACAGGTACTTCCCACCTTGTAGGCTGCACCCAGACTGCAGCATCCCTAGGTGATCTGACCATTCGCCCGCCATGAAGAGCTCCAGTTTGTCCTGGCCCATTATAGTCTCCAAGTTCTCAAGTACAAAGAGGTACATTTTGCTCCGATCCTCTTGACCATTGGTAATTCAAGGTTTTTCCTGTAAATGTGTGCTTCGGTTTTAATTTCCATTATCACTAAGAGCAAAAACCCACACTAGCCGGTGACACATTTTCCTTTAATTTACTCAGCTGGCCAAAGCACAGTAGTTTGGGTCACTCACTGCATTTGGAAATCCAACAGTGCAGCCATTCTGAAGGCTAACCACAGTCAACTCATCCAGAGACCTTCCAGAGTTCATTATATGGGAGAGCAGAATATCCCAAAATAAGTCAGTGGGTAAAAGAATTATTTTGAGAAAGAGCAGACAGAAAATTGTGGAAAAAAAAAAAAAAAGACCCCGTCTTTATAAAGGACCATTTCAGCCGTAAAGCTGTGCTTGTCCACACCAGAAGGACGGATGCTGGCATTCTCATCATCCGAGCTGACCGGGTCTGTGTACTTTCCCAGGTAAACTCAATCCTTGCTACTCTGGGCTTCTCCTCTTTAATGCAAGGCCTCCCCTGTGCCTATTTAAGAAATGTTCTCCACTGTTAACGACTTTGATTTGTAGGCCCAGACACCAACTCTAAATCCTGGCGGAAGAGGCTCGTTTCCCCTACTTTCCTGCGCCAAGAAGGAGCTCCCAGGGCTTCTCAATGCTGCAGAGTTCATTTTAAGATTTTCACTTAAAAATAACCCAGGAGCTACTTAAGCAGACTGCTCTCTGGGCTCTTAGCGCTGCCCAGGAGAGGACTGCCCGGATCCCGCCCGCCCGCGCGGGACCAGCACCTCCAGTTAAGCGCCTGGACTTCCTTATTACAGGAGGCAGCCTGGAAGCTCCGTGAGAAAGAGGCTGATCCAGGGAACAAGGGCTTGCGATGCACTCGGGCCGGCTGACTTTTCAGGTCTGAGCTATTAGTGCTAGCAATAACCAACGTACCAGGAGCAGGAAAAGGTGAGTGTTTCTAACCTTCAGGGCGAAAGAAGAGAGGGCTGAGAAAACCGCGCCTCTGGTGAGGGGGAAGAGAAGACGGGCCGGGACCGAGGAGAGTGACCAGCGGCGGTCGGGGCTCACTCCGCCTGGGCGGCACCTTCTCCCGGGAATAGGCTCTGGCGCCAGGCTGTTTTACTTTACCTCTAGGGGAGGCTTCCTGCGCGCAGCGGGTGCCCGTCAGTGCAGGAGCGGGACAGGAGAGAGCGCGGGGAGGCTTCCACCGCTCCATGGAGACGAGGGTTTCGAAAGGCCTGCCTCGCTCGGCTGCCCCAAGTGTTGCTAAGCAGGGTGAAGAAAATATTAGAAGTCGCTTCTGCCCACAAATGTGGAGAGTGAGAGAAGGAAAGGAAGTACCGGGTAAGAAACAGGAACAATCAAATTGGAGAAAAGCTAGGAAAGCTACACTGCACCCAGAGCCCATATGAAACGCGAAGCACAAGCACCTCGCGCAGGGCCCCAAGTCGCTGCGCTGGCCCGGAGCAGGACGCGGGGCTGGGATCACGGAGACCCGGGTCCGAACCAAAGGGCACCCTGCGGCAGGGGAGGCAGAGGTCGGGGCTTAGCACCACCTTCCCCACTCTCCCTCCAGACGGGGGAGGGCGCCCTGGGATGGTTAGTTGGGCGCTTGCCCGGGAGCGAGCCGTTCTCCAAGTCCGAGAGCGACTATGTAAGACGTTTTCCTCGTTTTGTTTTGTTTTTGGGGAGTCACTTTCCTGTGGGGCTACGACGGGAAGGGCTTCCGCAAGAGCGTTCTAGGTGCCTCCGTCACTTGCAGCGCGACGAAGTCCTGGGTGCCACCAAGCGTGCGCGCTCCCCACGCTTCGCGGCCAGGGCCTCCAAGGTCGCACAACGGCTTTGAGCTTTGTACGGTCCGGTTTAAGGAGGTCCCAAGGGTAGCCAGGATTGGGCCAACCGCTACTGACCCTCCCGGTTTCACTGTTCGGTTGAAAGGCCCTGAATCCTGAATCTCTGTCCCTGCCCTCCCAAAGTTAGGGAAAGGGACAAACAACACCCTAGGGTGAGTTGTTAGGGCCGCGGCGACACAGTACGACCCTCGCCGAAAGTGGCAGACTACCGTGGTTAGAGGTCACTCCGGTGCCTGCGGATCTGAGTCTCGTCACGTCCTGGTCCTGTGAGTTCGGATCTATGAACACCGCTCGATTGATGCGCTTGCACTACCTCGCACGTTTTTCCATGAGCTTTATCAAAATCCCAATACTTTGAGAACTTGCAAGGCATTTTAGATATTCGAGTCAACACTTTCTTAAGATTGTAACACATGGAAGATGATAGCTTTTATTAAACAAAAGCAAATTTTCCTGCATGTTTTAATGTAGAGGCGGAGACTGTCTTTCCAACAGGATTGAACCGTGGACCAATGGCGTGGGGAGAAGTATGGGCGAGGCATTCTTCTGTCCAATCAGAGCTCGCGGAGCTTTATAAATACCGAGCGTTTCCAGCTCCTAGTCTCACTTCGAGTTGAGCTGTTCTGAGCACTGTAAGCATGGCTCGTACGAAGCAGACCGCTCGCAAGTCCACCGGCGGCAAGGCCCCACGCAAACAGCTGGCCACCAAGGCCGCCCGCAAGAGCGCGCCTGCCACCGGCGGCGTGAAGAAACCGCACCGCTACCGGCCCGGCACCGTGGCGCTGCGCGAGATCCGGCGCTACCAGAAGTCTACCGAGCTGCTGATCCGCAAGCTGCCCTTCCAGCGCCTGGTGCGCGAGATCGCGCAGGACTTCAAGACCGACCTGCGCTTCCAGAGCTCGGCGGTGATGGCGCTGCAGGAGGCCTGCGAGGCCTACCTAGTGGGGCTGTTCGAGGACACCAACCTGTGCGCCATCCACGCCAAGCGCGTCACCATCATGCCCAAGGACATCCAGCTGGCCCGCCGCATCCGCGGGGAGCGAGCCTAAGTTCCCAATAGCCCCACCTGGTGTGGTACCCCAAAAGGCTCTTTTCAGAGCCCCTCCATTGTCGACAAAAGACCTGTTAACCTTTTGGCTATTTACTGTCATGTGTGTACATCCAAGTGCAAGACGGCCTTGATACAATTCCATTGTATTGTTACTGAAACTAGTACTCTACAGGTCGATAGTTCTTAAAGAACACCGTGCTTTAGTTGTACAGTGTAGTTCTAAGAAGCTAATTCAGGTCCTTGTTTGTACTCTGCTTATGTTCACTGCCATCAGTAAACAGGTCCTCCCGGTACGTGGTGATGTCTAAGGCCGGCAGCAAGCAGCTGTCTGCAGCAAAGTCCTGCACAAAAGTCATGGTATAAAAACAGCACTTTAAAACAGTTGTGTATTAACTTTGTCAGGTGTTTTAAGGTGCTCAGTTTCATTTTTGTCTGTAACCATCGTTTTGTTGACCTTTTTGGGTCAATAGCTTGACACCAAGAGACAGTTAAGCGAGGGCAATATGCGTGTCCACAGGGAGGTCTGTACCTCCCTTCTATTTTTGTACTCCAAGTTAGTTTATATTAGACAACTTGCCCTATAGCTTAAAGTTTTGGAAACTGGGACTTGCTTAGAAACTCATGAGCTCTGGGACAGAAGCCTCCTCCCACAATTACCCTCAAGCTCCCGGTAGGGGTGGGGCCGGCTTCAAGCTGACCCTTCCAGGCCCCACTATTAGAATTTCCCACCCTCGCCGCAGGGGTGGGGGGCAGGTTGGTGCACATCCCAGAGTTGCCAGAGACTAACTCTAGGGTCTTTTGGGGGGAGGGTTACTCTCATTTTCTCTCTGGTCCTCTGTACAGCTATGAAATGTAGCAGGTGAATTGAAACCTGCAGAGAAGAGTTGGGATTACTTAGCTCAGAGTAATGATCAGTGAATGGTAGGGCTTGTCACCCTTTTCCTCCTTCGTCATGGGGCTTGGGAAATTTTCTCCTGAACTTTGTGAAAGTTTTGTGACTGAGAAGCATGGTATGTGCTTGGTTACAACATGGTATTGTTAAGATCTCTTTCTTTAGATTTCAGTTTGCTTTTACCCTATGATCACCTATATCTGTGGAGAAATCCTAAAGGCTCCCCCAAAGGGCTAGGTTGTAAATACTCTAAGATTGTGCAAGCCACATGGTTCTGTTATGTATTCTTATTTTTTTTTTAGCAATCTTGTAAAAATGGAAAACAATCCTGAGCTGGAGGGTCATCAAAAACAGACCACTGCCCGCATCTGGCAGTTTTCCTAACCTCCAGAAGCTCTCACAGAGATGAAGTTTTTGGTGACTTTAAACTTCCTTACACAGCTTTTCACAGGTAAGAAATGACCATTGACTTTTATGGTCAGAAGTATTTTTGTTGAAAAAGAATTTTTTTTTCGGTTGTCATAGAAACTTTCTTCTTTTGGCTTTGGTTTGCTAGCTTTTTGAGACAGGGTCTCTGTAGTCGAGGGTGGTCTTGAACTCAAGGTAATTCTCCTGCCTCAGTCCTCAAGTGCTGCGATTTTAAGTATGGGTCGCTACACCCAGTTCCTGGTGGCTTTAGTATAGACCTAAATAAATATTTTGATCTTTATTCATACTGGCACAAAAATCCTAATCATTCTCTTTCCCTCCAAAATGATAAATGTGACCCCCCCCCATTCTAACCTCATTGTCAGTTCCTCTGTTGTATATTTCTGTGTGCTTTTGAGTCTCTGTAACCTTCAACCTCTTGATATTCCATCCAACCCCACAGTCAATATTCATTCTAAAATATGGACTTGGCGGCTAGGAAATATCCAGCCTGCCAGTCCCTGGCTGGTCACAGACCATTCCTAGACGCTGAAGGAAAGGTAGCAACAACTTGGGAAAGAAATCTCAGCCACCTCAGAGCTCCCAGCCCATCCAGTCTGCACATCTCGGCTCCAGGGAGTTGCAGAATAATTTTCTGCGGATTTCAGACTTATTTCTAAAGCAAATTATATTTGTTAAGTATTTTCGTCCCTGTTTTAATGATTTAGCTCAGGAAGTAAAGTGAGAAAGTTACAGCAGCGAGAAAACATACCTTTAAGACTGAATTTGAACTTGGGTGGTTGGCTTCCAAGGTCAGAGTTGTCTGACCTTCCTACTCCACGTGGGGTCATATCAACAGCGGATCCTCACCAACTGTAAAATTGATTTTTCTGTGAATACATCAGTATATGAAGGCTGCTAGGAGGCAGGTTTTAAAGTCAAGTCTGTGTGGCTATTTTCAGGCCCTGAGCAACCATAACCACCCTGAGCCTGTGTTATTTGCGCAGTTAGAAACAAAGTTTATGCCCAAACCAAGGAATACATTGTGTTTCCTCTTGCAAAAATCAAACCTCAAATTTCTAGACAAATCCTTTTATATAATATTCCTTGACTACTTGGTAAAAGCTTACTGCAACATTTAACTAAGTAGCAGGACGCCCTCAGCTTGCAGTTTTCTGAAGAATCCAAAGAACTTTCATAGTAGTTTTCATTAATTGCGCATGATTCAAAAAAGCACAAATAAATGCGTGGACCTGGAGACTGTCCTCTTGGTTTGGAGCCTCAAGGCGCAAAATTCCGCTGTGTGGTTCTCAGGATTTAACCGAGTTTGGGAAACTAATAAACACATTTGGAGTCCGGGTTTAGCGACGGCAGCCGAGGCGAGTGCATCGCGCGCTCCACCAATCACAGGCCAGCGTCGCGTTATATAAAGCCCGGGCTGCGCGCCGCATTGCTGTGAAGTTTGCTTCTGGGTTCGAGTTCGCTCTTTCCTCTGTTTTCTAGTCGCTATGTCGGAGACAGCTCCCGCTGAGACGGCCGCGCCGGCCCCTGTGGAGAAGTCCCCCGCCAAGAAGAAGACCACCAAGAAGGCTGCGGGCGCTGGCGCGGCCAAGCGCAAGGCCACCGGACCGCCGGTGTCCGAGCTCATCACCAAGGCCGTTGCCGCCTCAAAGGAGCGCAACGGGCTGTCGCTGGCTGCGCTCAAGAAGGCCCTGGCGGCCGGCGGCTACGATGTGGAGAAGAATAACAGCCGCATCAAGTTGGGGCTGAAGAGCTTGGTAAGCAAGGGCACTTTGGTGCAGACCAAGGGCACTGGCGCCTCGGGCTCCTTTAAACTCAACAAGAAGGCGGCTTCTGGGGAGCCCAAACCCAAGAAGGCGGGCTCGGCCAAGCCGAAGAAGCCCGCGGGAGCTACCCCCAAGAAGCCCAAGAAGTCTGCGGCCGCCAAGAAGGTCGTGAAGAAGACCCCAAAGAAGGCCAAGAAGCCCTCAGCGTCCGGAGTCAAAAAGGTGGCGAAGAGCCCCAAAAAAGCAAAGCCTGCCGCCAAGCCCAAAAAAGCGGCCAAGAGTCCCGCAAAGCCCAAGGCTGTGAAGCCTAAAGCGGCCAAGCCCAAACCCACCAAGCCCAAGGCAGCTAAGCCCAAGTCTACAAAGGTTAAGAAGGCTTCGCCCAAGAAGAAATAGGCAATTCGCGTGCAAAAAAGTAGCACCAACACCCAAAGGCTCTTTTCAGAGCCACCCACGGGTCTTTCAAAAAGAGCTCCGTGCACTCTCATGTACAACCCCTCACTTACTTTCACATTATATCCATGCATCTCAACTCTCTTAGGAACTTGTGTCTGGCTCTGAAAAGAGCCTTTGGATTTGACTAAACAATTTGTCCGGACCTCACTTGCCCTTAGCCTTGTGGTGGCTCTCGGTCTTCTTGGGCAGCAGCACGGCCTGGATGTTGGGCAGCACGCCGCCCTGCGCGATGGTGACCTTGCCCAGCAGCTTGTTGAGCTCCTCGTCGTTGCGGATGGCCAGCTGCAGGTGGCGCGGGATGATGCGCGTCTTCTTGTTGTCGCGCGCCGCGTTGCCCGCCAGCTCCAGGATCTCGGCCGTCAGGTACTCGAGCACGGCCGCCAGGTAGACCGGGGCGCCGGCGCCCACGCGCTCGGCGTAGTTGCCCTTGCGGAGCAGCCGGTGCACACGCCCCACCGGGAACTGCAGCCCAGCGCGGGACGATCGTGTCTTGGCCTTGGCGCGGGCTTTGCCGCCCTGCTTGCCACGTCCAGACATTGTAATGACGTACACAACGGACCCACTGGTCA